>PVKC010053221.1:0-10162 GCA_004027635.1 Crocidura indochinensis
ATCATTGTCATCGCCTTTGACCCGCTGGGAGGCAAACCAGTTCCCCACTCCTCGGTCAGCCCCAGCACTCTGGACAGCCATGAAGCCAACCAGGTGCTCATGGGGCTCAAGACAGCCGCGGCCAGTGTGTGGGAGAGGAGGATGAAGTTACTGTGCTGCTGTGTAGGCCACGATGACCATGTACGGGGAGCCTTCACCAGCACGGGCGAGCTGCTGTCCACCTTTTTCTCTGTGAGTGGAGCGTCCAGGAGATGGGGAGCAAGGGTTCTTTCCCACCATTGCTCTAGTGGAGCCAGCTGCTGGCAGCTCAGGGAATTCAGGGGGCCTTCCGGCAGAGAACTCTGCCTTCAGAAGCTCGAACCCAGAGACTGCCTTAAATCTGGCCTACCACCCACTCCCTAGGCAGTGCTCCTCATGGCATCTGTCTGGCATAGGATGAGGTATCTGAGTCACAGAGCTCCTTGCTGGAAATCACTTGAATTTAGGGCCTCCCTTATGCCAGGCATGTGCTCTACCACTGCACCCTGTGGCAGCTCCATGGGACACAGCGACATGCTTATGCATGAGTGTGTGGCAGGTGGGTACGTAAACTGTCGGCAGTTGTGGGGACTGTGACAAACCAGCTTGGTGCCCCCCAGGACACGGACTTAGTGCCCAGTGACATTGCGGCTGGCCTCGCCCTCCTCCACCAGCAGCAGGATAGTCTCCGGGACCGCCAGGGGCCTGTGGAGGTGATCAGCCACTCCCTGGAGTCTCCCCAGGTAAGCCCAGCTGTCAAGGGATGGGGGTCTGGGGCCAGACCCCCACACCCACCGCAGCTTTGAGAGGTAGCAGAAACCTGCAGCCACTTCCACATGTGGGGGGTACAGGGCCCATGAGGCAAGGTCCCCAGTAATCCAAAGCCAGTTCCTTTTGCTGTCCAGGGAGGACCAGGACCCTCTGGCTTTCATCTCAGGCTCCTGTTCTCCACATCCAGGGTCCTGGGCGAGAGAGTGTGGCAGGGTGGAGGTGCAGGCGGGTATCTGGGGTGTGGGCTTATTCAAGGGGTGCCCCTGGTCAGGTGAATGAGGTCCCTTTGGCTCCTCACAGGAGGCCAAGCTGGACACCAAGCTGGATGCCGAGCTGGACAACTGTCGCCACTACATGCAGTTTGCTGCTGCTGCCTACGGCTGGCCCCTCTATGTCTACCGGAACCCGCTCACAGGGCTCTGCAGGGTCGGGGGTGACTGGTGGGTGTGGCTGAGGTGCTGACCTGGGCTTGGTCCCTGACACCCCAAAGCACCTTCCCAATCCCGCTAGGGTTCACTCCTGAGCACCTTTGGGGTGTCTCCGAACCCATTCCCCAAAACAATAAGCAACTCCCAAATATTCAGAGCTTTGGGGGCAGCACATGAGTCCCCAGTGTCCTGCCCTACTGTACTGGTCCCCCTACTACCCCCCTCCCATAAACTTCCCCTGTGGGACACCTCTGTCCTTCCAGTTGCAGGGCCCAGGTCCCTGAGGATGACCTGGTGGGTGGCGAGCATCTGCACTGCCACCTAGGCTCCATCCTACAGAGCACCGGACTGCACTACCGCGACTTCATCCACATCAGCTTCCATGACAAGGTGGGCTGGACCCCGTGAAACCTGCCCGTCCCTCAAGCCTTCTAAAGACCCCACTCCCAGTCACTGCAGGATGTGGTCCCAAAGTAATCAGAATCCAAGCTGCATTGTGGGGTCCCCTAGCAGCCTCCTGTAAACCCAGGAGTCCCCCTCTGTCCATCTGGGGATCGCTGAAGGGCTCCAGAGGGCCAGTGGATGGCACAGCCATGCCCATAAGTGCCCCCGCCCCAAACTGCTGGTGAGGGACCTCAGCTCCGTGGTAATTTGGGGGAACCAGAGGGATCTGCTGAGAGCTGTGCTGATACCCTGGTTCTGCAGGGTAACATATGGCTGCCAGTGGGGAATCGAAAGGCAGCACTTTTGCCTTTGGCTGGGGGTTGGGGGGTAGGGTGCCGTTGGCTGGTCCCCTGGGACCGTTTTGCACCCTCACAGGCCCCTTACCTGCAGGTGTATGAGATTCCATTCTTGGTGGCGCTGGACCACAGGAAGGAAGCAGTGGTGGTGGCCGTGAGGGGGACCATGTCAATGCAGGTCAGGATCCCGGGAATGGGGGTGGGACAAAGGTCCTTGAACCAGGATGGGGGTTGGAGGTGCCTGTCCCTATCCCCAAGTCTGTGACACCTCCTCTAGGAAGACCCTAGATTCTGACTCTGAATGCTGAGCCTCACTTCCTTATGCCCCTCCAGCCGCTTCTCATGTTCCTTCTTTGAAGCGGGCCCTCCCTCCCCACCTGCTTCCCCTGCTCAGAGGGTTCCTGCGGGCCAGGATGACATCTTTGGGTGCCACCACATCCAGGAGGTCTGCCCTCAGGGCTGCTGTTCCCAATCCCTGCTCAGCGCACCTCCTGCCCTTCCTGTCTGCCTTTCAGCTCTTATCTTATATCCCCAGCCTGGTCCTGGCCTCCCACAGGCCCCAAAACTCCCACAGTCCTGCCCCCCTGACCCTCTCCTTGGCTGCCCTGCAGGATATCCTGACAGACCTGTCAGCGGAAAGTGAGGCCCTGGAGCTCGATTGTGGGGTACAAGACTGCTCAGCACACAAGGTGGGGGGCCTGACCCAACTCTAGGGTATGGGACTGTTTGCAGTCAAGGTGGGGGACCCTGGAGCTTGACTGTGGGTGCAGGACTCTGGGCACAGGCTGGGGCCCTGGGTTGGGGCAGTTCTTTTAGGAACTGAGGCTGGTTTCCCTGTTGGGTCCCAGCACCTGTCCATCTCCTCAGGGCATCTCCCAGGCTGCCAAGTACTTGCACCGCCGGCTGGTCAACGACGGGATTCTGAGCCAAGCCTTCAGCATTGCCCCAGTAAGGCACTGGAGCTCTCCACCCCACCAAATACCCCCTCTGTCCGTTGTGGCTCCTGACCCTACCAGGGGTATGGGCTGGCCACTGGAGCCCTGATCCATCTGCTGTCCCCTAGGAATATAAGCTGGTTATTGTGGGCCACAGCCTAGGCGCGGGTGCAGCAGCGATCCTGACACTGTTTCTCCGGGGCACGTACCCACAAGTGAGGTGCTATGCCTTCTCTCCGCCACGGGGGTTATTCAGGTACTTGCCCCAACATCCTCTCTCATAGGACCCCTAATCTTGGCCCCCACGGGACAGAAATGTCCCCATGGAAAACCCCAGGTGTTTCTCAAGCCGGACCCACCATGTGTGGGTGAAAATTTCCAGACGTCCCTCCAATTGTGGCTGCAGTATTCTGTGGGGTGGGAAGGGCCAGAATATGGTGTCCCCACCTTACTCTCACTTCAGCCCTTCTATGCCATGGTTCCGGGGAGTTCTCTCATCTTTCCAGGCATCTTGGGACCTGTCCTTGGGAGGCGCCGATATGAAGGCTGCACCATTGTGGAGGGCTCAGAATTCTCGAGCCCCCCTTGGTTCTGCTTCTCCCTTCAGGAGAGGACGGGGCTGGGCGTGGACTGTCCTGCACCCTGCCCCTAACTAACGGAGCCTTTGGGGTTCCAGCAAAGCCCTGCACGAGCATTCACAGAGCTTCATGGTATCTCTCATCCTGGGCAAAGATGTCATCCCCAGGTAAGTCAGGGTCAGGCTAGGCTGGGCTGGACCAGGCCTAGCTGACCCACTGAGTCGGGTGTGGGGTTGGTACCAACAGACTCAGCATCACCAACTTGGAGGACCTGAAGCAGAGGATCCTGCGGGTCATCGCCAACTGCAACAAGCCCAAGGTAACGTAACAACCGGCATTGCAGGAGGAAATGGGCACAAGGAACATGGGTGCTTAGTGATTGGGGACCAGAGAGGGCGTGAGTGTGCAGGTCTGGGAGATGCCCACTCCTCTTTTCCTAGCACCACATGGTTCCCCCCAACCACTGCTGGGACCTTCCCTAAGCAGAGTCGAATGTGACAGAAATTAAACGGAAACTCCTCGGCCTCAAGTTGAGGCTGTACATGGAACTGTATTGTGGAAACTGGTCTGTCATTTCAACCCATTCATCTTCACCAGCGACAATGTGACCCAGTCAGTGGGCTCTTTTTGAGGACACTGTGACCCCAAGCTTGTTGAGGGAATTACTGGGCATCCCAGACCTGGAAGATGACCAGATCATCCCAGAGAGGGATGTTTTCCATCTCTTGCAAGTACTTTGCAAGGGAAGCCTTGCAAATACTTTGACATGATTAGAGTGGTCTTGGAATGGAGCCATAGCCCAGCAGGGAGGGTGTTTGCCTTGCATTCTGCCAACCTGGGTTCGATCCTTGGCATCCCATATGGTGCTCTTAGCAACACCAGGGGTGATTCCTGAATGTAGTCAAGTCAGTCCTGAGCATTGCCAAATGGGGGCCTAAAAACAAAATAAAACAGAAGAGACTTGAGTGGCTTCGCTCTGTGGCCTGGACCCAGCCTATCACTTCCTACCACTTCCTGGCCAATTGCCCCTTTTGGGTTTGGGGCCCCAGCCTTCCCACTGTGCCCACAGTACCAGATCCTGCTGCACGGCTGTTGGTACGAGCTGTTCGGAGGGACCCCCACCGACTTCCCCACCGAGCTGGAGGGCGGCCAGCAGTGTGACCTGACGCGGCCTCTCCTGGGAGAACAGAGCCTGCTAGCACATGGCTCCCCCAGCTACAGTGGCTCTGGCGACTCCCTACTGGAGTCCCCCTCCAAGTACCCGCCCCTGTACCCCCCAGGCAGGATTATTCACCTGGAAGAGGAGGGCACACCCACACGGTGAGTGCAGCAGGGCTTGGGGCACCCACCCTTACCCTTGGGTTGGAGTGACATGCTGTAACATCTTGATAACCCCCCAACACCCTCCCAGGTTGTGCTGCTCTGCTGCCCACTACAGCGCCCGGTGGGCCCATGAGTCCGAATTCAGCAAGATCCTCATTGGGCCCAAGATGCTGACAGACCACATGCCTGATGTGCTGCTTCGGGCCCTGGACAGGGTCGTTTCCGACAGGGGGTCCTGTGTGTCCTGCTCTGCCCCTGAACACTCAGTCTGAAGTCAGCAGGCAAGATAGCGTGTGTCCCTGACACCCCCTCTCTTGCTCTGGTTGTCACTGCCAGCTGAACAGTGGAGGATGCACTGGGGTGCCAACAGCTGAGGGAGCAGCAGCAGAAGCTTCTGGAAGCCCCTCCAAGTGTCTGAACTGTGCGTCCCTGCAGGGGCTGCCAGTAGCAAAGGAGCTTTGGGGGAAGTTTGAGTTTCTGTGGCGACAGGTACTAAACCCTGAGCGTATGGACGGGGACCCCACCAGCACCCACATCAAAGACTGGTGGATACAGACTGTGGGGTTCGCTTACTCAGGAACTTAAACCTGCTGCCAAGACTGCTCCCCATAAACGGGTTTGTGTGCTGTGAACCCAACAAAGCCGAGTCGAGTCTTCTTAGCTCTGAGGATTACACAAGTGTGTGGTCTCGACTGCCAATCACAGTAAAGGAGTTTGTGTTCTAATAGTTGAGGATAAAACTGGGCCTCCAGGGGCCCGGGAGATAGCATGGAGGTAAGGCGTTTGCCTTTCATGCAAAAGGTCATTGGTTCGAATCCCGGTGCCCCATATGGTCCCCTGTGCCTGCCAGGAGCAATTTCTGAGCATGGAGTCAGGAGTAACCCCTGAGCACTGCCGGGTGTGACACCCCCCCCCAAAAAAAAAAAAAAAAAAACTGGGCCTCCTTACAGTGCCTGTGCTCTGCCTATGCTGCTTTCACCAGGCCAGAGAGGTTTCTTCGAAGTGTAAAACTCCCCAGAGGGAGAATCTCTGGGTGAGGGAAAACGGTTGTAGATCGCACACGCACCAACATGGGTTTGGGAAAGGAATCCCCAGTGAAGTGCTCCCACCACTATAGCCCAGCTGCTCCTGGGGCCTTAGAGGTGCCAACAGCAAAGCAGCAGCCAAGTTCAAGTTTTCATTGAACAGGCTCTATGAGGCTCTATGAGGCTGTGGGGAGGGCAACCAGGATTCCTAGGTTTGACTCCCCAATATGCTATGTGGTCCCCAAACACTGCCAAGAGAGATAACTCCTGAGCATTTCTGGGTGTGGCACAAAATTGAAAAGGTGGGGTATGTCGGGCCACAACGCCAGCTGCTGTTCCACACAAGCGCCGTCCTGTGGCCGAGGGAAGGTGCACGCATAGCCTGGCGGGAAGAGGGCATTGGGCAGCCAAGGCAGGTGAGGTGGATGCCCAGACTTGAGGATGGGGGGGATGGGTCCCAAGCAACACTGTGGGAGGGCCTGGAAGGAGCATGGGTGTAGACTCCTGGAAAAGTGCATGAATTACTAAATAAAAAATGTTGGGAGCCCAGGAAAAACGACCTTAGCTGAGGGGGCAGGTGCTTCAGGAATGCCTGTAAGAGTCTGAGGTCCAGTTTAGCTGGCAGAACAAAAGCCACACAGCCAGGAGCACCTTTATGTCCCAGGATTGAGCTGACAAAACCGGATAAAGCCTCCCAAGAAGGGGGGCCGGAGAGAGCATGGAGGTAGTGCATTTGCCTTGCATGCCGAAGGACCATGGTTCCCCAAGCCTGCCAGGAGCGATTTCTGAGTGTAGAGCCAGGAGTAACCCCTGAGTACGGCCGGGTGTGACCCAAAAAACCACAAAAACAAAAAGCCTCACAAGAAGCTGAATGGTCATGACCCCCTCTTACACCAGGGGTCACTCCTGACCCCAAGACCAGGGAAAGCATGAGCCTTGCACAAGGCTGACCCAGGGTCAATTTCCAGCATCAGATAGGGTCCCCCAAGCCTGCTATAAGTAGATAGCACAGCGGTAGGGGCTTTCCTTGCACACAACCAATCCACGACAGTGGTTTGAATCCGACATCCCATATGATCAGGAGCCTGCCAGGATTGATTTCTGAGCGTAGAGCCAGGAATAACCCAAGCACCATCGGGTGTGACTCCAAACAAGCCCTGAGCATAGAACCAGTAGTGACCCAAGAATTGGACTGTTTCTTGGGGCTAGAAGGAACCACTCAGCTAAGTAAATCAGCACCTGGCAGAGCGAGGTCCTCATTTGAATCTGCTCCCTAGATAACCGGCTGTTTCTGGCAACCTAGGTACCATCCTGGGCATCCCATTTGGTCCTTTGAGCCCTGCCAGGGGTAACCCGAGCACCCGTGGTATCCCCCCAAAAAGTTGTAAGCCTGCATCCTAACATCACCATCCTTCACAAGTCCAGCCTGTGTCTCACATGCACTGCCATACACCTCTAGGACCCCTTTTAACCACCTAATGACCCATCTATCCTTGCATCTTACAACATAAACCACTTTTGGGTTTTTAAGTCACACCTGGTGCTCAGGGATGGAACTGGGCATGCAAGGCAAGCACTTCTTACCTCTCTGCATGGGCTCCAGTGACGCAGACACATAACAGCCAACTGCTCAAGAACTCAAGGCGACTCTTACCAGGCAACTGAGTCAAGGATTTATTAAGTCGTACATGCAAAACATACTGCTAATTGCATTAGCAAAAGATCAATGTAAAAACACTCCACAAGTCTGCAATTGTCAATTAAAAAAGTTTTGTTTTTTGTTCTAGTGGTCGAAAGTTCCAACCTTGCATTCTCGCCAGGGGGGAAGGTTGTACAAAACCGTTAGCACGAGCACAGTTCTTCACGGAATCTCAGACCCCGAGCAGTGTTAGCGCAAGGAGGGAGCGAGGCTGCGGGGACAGAGGGTGGCATTAGTCAAGGTGTAGTGCTGGCTGCTGCAGTGTTAGGGAGGCCGGGGGATGAGGGGCGACATACCTAAAATAGTTTTAAAACCATAAAGCTGCAACACATGATTTTTACACCTAGTAACTAGAAAACTAAGAAAGCATTGATTAGCTCTTGAGTCAAGGGTCAGGAAAAAACAGGAATACATTTTTTTTTCCCTAAGCTACCCCAAAAAAGTAATGCATCAGGAAAGTTTTATAATACAAGGAGGCCTATTGCTCGTAAAGGGGGTTCTCTGAGAAAGGTCGGGGTGAGCTAGTGCGGGAACCGACCAGTTCAAAGAGGAGTTAAAAGCCCCGGGCAGGGGAGGATCTAGAAAACAGAAACAGCTGAAGGAAATGCTCCCTTCTAATACCGACCTCGTTTCATCAGCACTGGACAGAAATCAACCTTCAAAAACATTACCCGTGACTTTTTATTCAATTGAACCATTTCACGTACATTGTAGTGTAAATTCATCTCCGTTAGAGTTTGTCAAAATACTGTCTTCACCTCGGATCACAAGTGCCCCCCCCTTTATCCCACACCCCGCGCCCCTGGCCGGAGCAGAGTACTGCGTGGAGGCCGGAAGGAAGGTTCTGGTCCAATTCTGCACAGGCCCAGCACTGTCTCAAACATCCACTTGGGACTCAGAGCCCCAGGGGACTGCACACACCATACAGTACGAGATTGTGGGGTTGGGATTCAGGGTGGGGGGGGTTCTTAGCCTGTGGCGTCATCGTGGGGGGGGCACAGGCTCTCCGGTGTCCGCCTCCCCTAACATCAGAAGCTACAGGCTCAGGAAGACACGGGCCACCCGCCTGCTACCGAGTTGGGGGGATCTCGGCACAGTGCGGAGGCCACGGTCACAAGGGGTTTGGCAACTTGTCATCTGAGCAAGAACAGGGCTTTTGAGAAATAAGGCGTTAGGAAAAATAACGTTGTTTTCGGGCTCAATTTTAATAGAAGGTGAAAAGTTTTGTGTTGGTGTGGGGTTTTTTTTTTTTGTTGTTTTTGTTTTGTTTTTTTAAATTCTTACATTTGAAACAAAGCCTTAAAATGACTGATTGGTTCAAAAAGGGTTTTGTGGGGAAACTTAATCTGTAACAAAAACTTGGCATCGAGTGGGTGGACTGCACGCAGGGCGATGGGCGGGGCCTTCACAGCAGCAGGCACTTCCGCTTCCGCTTCTTGACAGGCGGTGGGCAGAGCACGGCCCGGATGGCTTCGTCGAACACGGTCTTGAGGCCCCGTTGGGTGAGTGCCGAGCACTCCAGGTACTTCACGGCACCTGCCGAGACACACAGGTGTTGGAAGGCCTGCAGAGGCACCCCCCACTCCTACTGAGGTCCCCTGGTGACCTTGGCTAACTCATGTGCAAAGCAGGGGTGTAGGAATATGCGGTATAAAAGAACAGAGGTGTGAGGGGTGGGGATGGTGGACAGAGGTTCGAGGGACAGGGAGATAGGGGACTGGTTCAGGGGATAGGAGAACAAGGATGGGGGGGCGGCACCTACCGATCTCCTTGGCCATGGCCAGGCCCTGTGGGTAGGTGATAGGCGTCAGCTTCTTCTCCTTCAGCTTCTCAATCGTGTCTTTGTCGTCCCGGAGATCCAGCTTGGTGCCCACCAGGATGATGGGGGTGTTGGGGCAGTGATGTCGCACCTCAGGGTACCACTAGGTCAAGTAAAGGGACAGGTGAGAACATGCCACACCTGTATTTCTGTCCATGTCCACACCACCACAGGCCGTGCTGGGCCAGGGATAGGAAGCTAGAAATGACTGGAAACAAGTCCAGTCTGAGGCCAGAACCATAGCACAGCAAGAAGGGCATTTGCCTAGCACAAGTCTGTCATGGGGTGATCTGGAGATCCCAGATGCTCGGTTGGGAAGGACCGGGTGCAATCCCATAGTACCCAGTAACAAGTCCCTGCTCCCTCTGCCTACTTACCTTCGCACGCACGTTCTCGAAAGACGCAGGACTCACGAGAGAGAAGCAGATGAGGAACACATCCTGGGAAGATGGAGACAGGACAGTGAGGTCCTAGCCCAACCTGCTTAGCCAACCCCCAGAATATGCATGTGTAGCAAATGAGCTTCCTGGAGGACAACACCCTCCCGCCAGGGTGGCCCCTCACTCCTAACCCCCCAAATCGTAAGTCATTGGCACCAGAACAGACACCAAAATTGGATTCTCAAGAGGCAGGATCCCTCTGAGACTCAGCACCCACCCAACCTTGCTCCCTGTGGCCCGCCAATGGCCTTTAGCCGTCAGCTGGACCGGACAGGAAGCAGGCATGGAGTTAGAACCCTCCTGGGATCTGTGTTGTCTAGGCACCCCATTTCTGGAGACAGCAACTTTGTTCTGGAACACCTGAACCTGGGCGACCCCGAATCACC
>PVKC010053222.1:0-10228 GCA_004027635.1 Crocidura indochinensis
TCCATTTCCCTTGTACCAGGTCCTTCTTGGATTCCTGGAACAGGGACTGTGTCCAACTCATTCCTGTAGTGAGGCCTTTGAATGGGGCTGAATACCAAATACCTACTTGACAAATGTTTCTTGGAAAGAGCAATGATTTTCTGGAGGCCACCCTGGACTTAGGGAGTCCCAGAGCCAGACGTGGTATGCTCTGTGCTGACCAACAACATCAAGACTCCCAGTAGGGGGCCAGAGAGATAGCAAGGAGGTAAGGTGTTTACCTTTCATGCAGAAGGACGGTGGTTCAAATCCCGGCATCCCATATGGTCCCCGAGCCTGCCAGCGGCGATTCTGAGCATAGACCCAGGAGTAACCCCTGAGCACTGCCGAGTGTGACCCAAAAGCAAAACAAAACATAACAAAACAAAAACAAAGACTCACAGTAGGTTAATGAGGTTTCCGATGAAGACTATGCACATCCAGGTCACTGCCCCTTGTATGGGATCCTTGAGAACTTGTTCTCTATCAATTTCCTCAGGGTAGCAAAATCTCTTATTAGGGCTGGAATGGGGCCTCCCAAGCTGTTCTCATGAGGTTTGGGGGCCCCTCCAGCCCATACTCAGCCAAAAGGGCCAAAAGATTCAATGCTAGAGGCCGAGGTTATGGTAATATTTGAGATCTGTGGAGCCAGAGACAACCATAGCTATCTACACCTGGGGATGTTGGGGAATCCATGCAAAGACAGGGATGGAACTGGCATCCTGTGCATGCAAAGTCTGCACCCTTGACCTCTTTACTCTCTCACTAGCTCATAACCCAAATCTGATATCTGAAAACACTTAGAAATAAGGAGAGAGCATGAGGATTTGGACCCAGAAACTCTTGGCTCTGAAGCCCAGGCTTCCCCCTGGGAAGGAAGAGGCCTGCTTGGCTGTTAGAAGGGAAAGAAAGCCCTTCCAAGGTGCCGCTGGGCTGGGAGCCCAAGTGGGCAGGCCTAGGAGATGCAGGTTAGTGGCGGGGAGTGACCGGTGCCCAGGCTCTGTTCTTCAGGGCGACGCCACATGGAGCCAAGCATTCATCCCAACCTTTGGCAGGCAGCCTGGCCTGCAAATCACCCCAGAAAGCTACATTTTGATCAGGAAACTCGCAGCTGTTTTTCAAAGTCACTGCCGGAATCTCAAATTTCAAATCTCAAATTTTACTTCTCAGTCACAATGAGTGCCCACCCCTTCACTTTTCAGCCTGTCTTCTCGTTTCCTTGGTGACCCCATGGATGCTTGCCTGGGGTACCTGGCACGTGCCATGGAGATCTGGGGCAAAGTCAGGACCTTTTTTTTGGCCAAATGCACCTTTTTTGGGCCAAGCAAGGAACAACGGGGCCTCAGGAAAAAAAGGCAACAAAATCAAGTTCCAAGCACAGTGCAGTTAAGCACATAAACAGCTGGGCCTCGCTGCTGTGCCTCAAGGTTGTGGCTGAGAAGAGAGTGCAAAGGAGCTCTCAGAGCAGTAAGCGGGGCAGCGCCTCTCTCTGTGAAGCAGGATTCTGGAAGGGCAGACAGCACCCCCTTAGATGACCTGCTGGCTGACTAAGGACTTCCGTGGGCCAACTGAGGCACAGAGCTGGGAAACTCCAAGTATCAGGCTTTGCCTCTTTGTGATCCAGCTCCAAATACCCCCTTGGGCTGAGCCAGGTTGTCCAAAGTGAAGCCATACTTGAATTCTCCAAAGTCAAACCACCTCCGAGACTTTGGCTGCAAGAGCCCTGGTTTCCAACTACCCTGGGCCAGGAGACACCAGCCATTTCATATGTGAGGTCTAAGGCATACTGCCTTGCAGAGGCTGGGAGGGAAACTGATTTCAGAGTGAATAAATGCCCCCTCTTGTCTCTCTGCTCCCAAACCCAGCAAACTCATACATAAACTAGCTTTTTGTCAAGTGTGCCCCATTGGGGGCCAGGAACTAACCCAATAGAATGGTTATTTTCTGGTATGTGCTTGTAAGTGTATACACACATTTGCACCCAAGCATGTCTGGTTGCATGTGAGCATGTATGTTGGCAGGTGTGACTGTGCACTGAGTACATGTGTGTATATATGCATATGTGTTCCCTCCATCCCCAAAGGCAATTCTGTGGTTGTATATATACAACTGTCTGAAGGAGGAACGAGGTAGAGGAAAGAGAAGCCACATGCAAAATTAAGGGTTTTGGCTCTTTTCCTTTGCCTGCCCTATACCACACAGATTTTGTGGTTGACTTATTTTTAACTGGGTGTTTGTGAAAAGGAACCAAGCTGGTCAAGTTGCTTGAAGATCAGGAGATCAGAAACAAGGTGATCCCAGACACCAAAAATGACTATAATTTGCTCTTCCTGTACCCTCTTTTTACCATCCCCCAGTATCTCTATTCACAATAGCTAAAGGAAGGCCTACAATCTTGGGTTGTCTATGATCTTGGCCTGCCTTGAAATCTGGTACTCAGCAGAGAAGAGGACCCTAAGGAGCCATATGGCTGATTCTAAAAAATGGTCCTGCTTCTTCTCTTCTCACTTGATTGGGCTTGAACTTCCATTTCTCCTGCTTCATTGACTTTTCTGATTCTTGGAGTTCTGAACTCAGACTGAAACTTATTCCTTCACTGTATTTAGGTTTTCAGATTTGGAGTAAATTAAGCTCTGCTTTCTTAGCACCCTACCTTGTCTGTAGACGGTGGCTGCTCGGTCTCTACCATGCAAGCCATTTACTGTTAGATCTATCATCTATCTATCTATCTATCTATCTATCTATCTATCTATCTATCTATCTATCTATCTATCTATCTATCTATCTATCTATCTATGTATCTATCTATGTATCTATCTATCTATCTATGTATCTATGTATCTATCTATCTATCTATCTATCTATCTATCTATCTATCTATCTATCTATCTATCTATCTACCTACCTACCTACCTACCTACCTAGCTATCATCTGTCTGCTGTCTGGCTTCTGTCTGTCTGTCTGTCTGTCAGTCTATCTGTCTATCTATCTGTTGTCTATCTCTCTTCTCTATTTCTCTCTATGATCCAACCTCAATCTATCTATTCATGATTTATTGGTTCAGGAAAACCCCCCTGTCTAATACAGACACCCAACTTTTTATAGAAATAATAGATCTAGAAGAACAAAGACACTTGTCTCAATTCTCCAGCATCACAGCTTGAATTTGAATTACCCTGTGGCAAAGCTGCTGGCCATGCATCCAGGACCTCCTGGTGAAATGGGAACTGGCCTGCTTTGCTTGAAGATTCCACATTGATGATTCAACCTTCAGAGAATCAGCACACCTGGGATTTTATTTCTACATTTTGAAGGAAATCATTGTTCTAAGCCCTCTGACCCCAAATTCATATCCTGACTCCCCATTTTCCAAATGAGTCCTTTGAAAAATAATTAGGTTAGGATGAAGACAGAGACTCCATGTTGATTAGAGAAAAGAAGAGGCCGGAGAACAAACTCTTGTTCTGTCTCTGCCTCTCTCTTCCTGTCTCTGCTTCTTGCTTTCACTCCACCCATGAGGTCTCTCTGGACCATCCTTTCCTGTCTTTCCCTTACTCTCTGTTCTTTCTCTCACCTCTCTGATTCCTTGTTTCTTATCTCCTCTCTTTCTGTCTTCTTTTCAAGTCTCTCCTCTACCTTCTTCTCTCTCTCCTTCTGTCTCTATGAATTTTTCTCTCTTACTGCCATGTGGGGACACAGCAAGCAAGAGGATGGCCATCCAATAATTTGACCAGGTTGGCACCCACTCTCAAGCCCCCAGTTTTTGGAAGTGCAAGAAATCCCACTTAATGACACAGTTCCAGCCCCCATGGTGACACAGTGACCAGACCAGGCAGACTCAGAAAGTCACTGCCAAGACCCCTTCCTTCCAGTATGAAGAAGATGATATGACTATTGATCTCACCCGTATGTGGCTTAAGGCTGTAATTCATCCTTGGAAGGAAACCTCTTTCAAAAGGGCCAAATTATTATTTTGGTCAATGATGTATTACACTCCCCTTATCCATTTCTCATCTTGGCCCTGTCAGGGAATTCAGGGCTGATGAGTTAATGTATAGGAAAGTGCTTTGTAAACGGCCAGGCACTGCCCAAAGACAAGAACTGACTTTTTTTCATGCTCCTGGGGAGGAGAACCCGGCAGCCAGCAGACTGCAAAGTGCCCCCAAGAGTGTGTTGTTGGCTGGGAGGTCATGGCTTAAATGGCTCTGGGTGCAGCTGCTTTGCTGAGAGGAGGGCAGGTGTGTCTCAGAGTATTTCTGGGAAAATCGAGCCGTGGCCGAGACCTCTGCTCATAGCCCCAACTGACTGAGCAAACAAATGCTCCTTAGTTCAGCTAGATGCTGAGAGTTGGCAACTTTCTCTGTGCTTTGGTTTTTTTTTTCTTTTTCTTTTTTTCAGAAGAAAACAGTACAACAAGTACAGCTTTCCTCCCTACTTTAAAGAATCCCCCATAAAAGAAAGATGGACGCTCATGCATGACCTTCACTGGACTGACAAAGGGTTCATGAGTAAGTCACATGCCCAGAGCATCTTCTCTTCTCTCTGCTCCCCGGGGTTTGGTGCATTTCCTCCACTTCAGCAAGTCAGAAGAAACATGGACTCCAAGTTGGTGCTGTGTAGGTCTCACGTTCAACATTCTGAGTTTTTCCAGCTGATTCTCCACACCTCATAACCAGACATGCAATAAAAATACTTAGTGCTGGGGTCCGGGAAATAGCATGGAGGTAAGGCGTTTACCTTTCATGCAAAAGATCATTGGTTTGAATCCCAGTGCCCCATATGGTCCCCTGTGCCTGTCAGGAGCAATTTCTGAGCATGGAGCCAGGAGTAACCCTGAGCACTGCCGGGTGTGACCCCAAAACCAAAAAAAATACTTAGTGCTTTGGGTTTCTAGGGTATATCCCTGGAAGTGGTACCGCTGAAACATCCCAAATGTCAGACAACAGATGAGTGGCTAAAGAAACTGTAGTATATCTACACAATAGAGTACTATGCAGCTACTAAGAAAATGAAGTCATGAAATTTGCTTATACATGGGTGGATATGGAGAGTATTCTGCCAAGTGAAATGAGTAAAAGGAAGAGGGATACACATAGAATAATTTCACTCATTTGTGGGATATAAGAAAAATAAGAGATAGCATGGTAATAATATCCATATACAATAAATATGAGGACCAGTCCGTGGTAGGAAGTTTGCCACAAAAAAGGAAGAAGTGCAGTTAGCGTAGAGAAGGGTCCACTATGACAATGCCAGTTGGAATTGATCACTCTGGACAAGAACTAGGTGCTAAAAGGAGATAAAGTGATTTGCATGAAACCCCTTCTTTAACAATAATGCAATCCACAGTGTCAAAAAAGAAAAAAGAGAGAAGTTAAATGCCTGTAGGTGGGGTTGAGTATTTGGGAAAGAAACAGGGAACACTGATGATGGGAAAAGTGCAGTGCTCCAGCCAGCAGTGCTCAGGGATTACTCCTAGCTTAGGATTTGTCCTAGTGGTGCATGATGGATCTAATGAGTGGCTGGGGATCCAAGTCAGGTTTGATACACCAGGTTAAGGGCTATGACAGTGCTCTCTCCAGCCCCACAGACTACTGGTTTTCAGTTTTTCTACCTTGGACTTGTGGGAGAAGACCTTTGCTTGAAAGCTTAATATGCCTAGACTGGAAGGCACAGTTTGATCTCACCACCCCACTGCTCTAGAAGTGGCTTAGCTTTGGAAGGATTCCATTTTGCTCTGGGTAGGGGAGGATGAATGAAGGGAGAAGAGTGTTGACTCTCGGGTCATATAACCTCCCTACCTCAGCCTCTGTCCTTGGCACGCGACCGTGGCTTTTGCTTGAAAAGGGAAACATTGAGTCCATTACTTTAAAAGCAGCAGAAAATAGACTCCAGGAAAAAAATTGTACACTGGCCACAGGAACTTAATGGGCCATTTTGATCTCTGCTACTGCCTGGCCGAGGGTGTCAGGATCCAATGCTCTCAGCTAGCAGAGGGGGGAAACGTCCTAATGAAGTGTTTGCGTAATGGAGAGTTAATGGAACCAGGGGCCAGAGTTATAACAAAAGGGCCTTAAAAGAGAGGGAGGGCATAATTTATTAACAGCAGTCCATGGAGCAGGGAGCCTGCAACATTTATGAGAAAAGGAAATGGGGCCTTCTATGAGATCCAGGGCTCTGGTCTCCCCAGGTTGGGATGAAGCTCATCGGATGGATTCAGACGTCTCCCCGGTTCTGCCTCCTTGAGGGAAGTCTGGCATCTCTGCTGAATTCTAGGTATTGTAAGCACTAGTGTTGTCTCTGCCCACATGTGTGATGTGTCTGTTTATTGAAAAGATGCCACGACCTTACCTGTGGAACTGGACCCAGTGACTTCGATTAAGTCCTTGAAAAGGTTCCTGAATGTGGACTGCTGGTCCAGGTGTGACTGGGTGTGAGATGCAGATACACAGTTCACAGAGGCTCAAGTCTGGAAAAAAATAGTGGAAACCTGTGTGTGTGTTTGTGTGTGTGTGTGTGTATGCTCATATTCATGCATGCATAAGTACACCCAGAAGTGCTCAAAGCTACTCCTGGTTCTGGGCTCAAAAGTAACCAACCCTAAGAGTGCTCAAGGAATTTGCACTAAAATTGACATGCCAGGTTCATTCAATCCTGAGAGTGCTTGATGGAGGATTCCGCTGGAATTTTAACACTGGCACTTTTGGTGTTTCCTGAATGATATCAAAGGATACTCCTGTGTACCCTTTGGGTATAATACAGAGTCACAGTGTGTTGCTCTTTATCCCCACCAAAATATTGTCAGCATTTTTGGTCAGAGAAATAGTAAAGGGGTTAATGTGCTTACTTTGCATGGGGTTAGACTCTATAGAGACCCCTGAGCCCAGTTAAAAGTGATTCCCTAGTGCAGAGCCCCGAGTAATCCGTGAGCACTGTCAGTATACTCCACAATATAAAAGAATTATCAGTATGTGGATGTGAATGCCAATAAGATATGAAGACAGCACCCATGGATTCTGCCAAGGAGAGGTAGATAATTAATGAACTTAAGGATGGAAGAGTTTGGATCATGAGGAGAATATTGACTACTGGCAGTTAAAAATCAAAACACACCATCCCCCCACTGCAAACAGTTTTATTGGAAGTTTACTTACAAACTCAGCTAGAATGTGTACATGGAACCCAGTTCAGGGAACTATTTGTAAGATATAAAATAAATACCTATACATTGGGAAATCACTCCACGCATTGTATTTCTACCCCCAGGCACAGGTCTGAAAAAGCAGAATAGTAGCAGAGAATTAATAAACCGAGCCAGTCAAGAGAGAGGCATGGAGTCAGTCTGTGCCTCTTGGTGTTTCTGAGTGCTCCAGTCAGAATTCCTCTTCCTCTATTAATCCATTACCCATTCACCATGAGGGGGAAGGCTGAGTGGTTCAGGAGGGCTTTTACATATCAAAGGATCGGTTTTAAGGAGAGAGAAATATGGAGGAATTCTTTTGCTTTGGGCTAATTACTGAGTGTTATATTACAATTCCACCTTTTCTGTTTAAAACAAGCAAACAAACAAACAAAAAAAAAACGAGGAAAGCTACAAAGTTTTGTTCTACTATTCTCCCACAGAAGTGGGAACCCCAGATCATAACTTATAAAAGTGGTCGTTATTTTGTAATAGGCAGTAAAATTCTATTATAAAAGGATTAAAGGTTAGATTGTGAATACAACATTCTCAAAACAATCAGCTTTTTCCAAATCTTTGTCTTACACATTATCACAAAATTTTTCAGATTTCTCTGAATATAAACATTAGAACCTTTCTGCAGATACACTTAATTTGAAAATGTGAAAACATGCTTACATTAAGCATTATAAAACCATTATAGAACATCCAAGTTCCTTTTCCATAAATGTCCTTAAACAAAACCACAAGAACATTTCTGCAGATACATATACAGTTTGAAAATAAATTTGCTAGAACATCCTTATGATGAGCATTGCAATAAGAGTCTATAGTATCCAAGTTTCTTTGCCATTAGAATGTTTTTGCAGATAAAAATTTGAGAATAAGTTGCTAAATAATATTCACAATCAAACATCACAGGAGTTGGGAAACATTCACTAGGATAGCTGAGAACTTTTAAAAATCTAACATTATGCATTTCTGGAACTGTGCAAATTATTATTAAGCTCTAATTTTGGATACAAAATCATTTGTTTTCAGTGGAGTGTAGAACAAAAGAATAGCATTAAGAGCTATACAGGTGGGACGCACATTTTAACCAGCATTATAATGACCTTTTTCCAGCAAATACTAGAAGGAGAGTCTGGTCCCCAGGCACAATTTGGGGTTCCTCCTGATTTTCAAGAGGTCACTACTATCTTTAGCAAATAATATGTGGATCCTAATGGTCCTTTCCTGTCCCCCAGTTTCCTTTCCCTTGTTCAAGTCTCTCTAACCCCAGCTTTCTTAGTCATGATCATGCCTTGTAGCTGTGTGACAATTTTTCACATGTTTCTTCAAAGTTGTTCAACTTGTCTGGTCTCAAAATTCTCTGCTTTGGAGTAAAGCTAGGTTCAAGCCAGCATGTCTCCTTGGCTCCCAGAGGGCCCCCCATTTCTTCACTCTTGGAGACTTCAATTGTCCTACAATATTTCTTTTTTTTTGTTTTGTTTTGTTTTGTTTTGTTTTTGGGTCACACCCGGCAGTGCTCAGGGGTTACTCCTGGCTCCATGCTCAGAAATTGCTCCTGGCAGGCACAGGGGACCATATGGGGCACCGGGATTCGAACAGATGACCTTTTACATGAAAGGCAAACGCCTTACCTCCATGCTATCTCCCGGGCCCCCCTACAATATTTCTGGAGGAGGGATCAATGGCAAGTCCAAGGGAGCCTACTCTATTTCCAATTTTTCTTCTGGCTCAGCAGGTTTGAGCAGATTTGTGTTGGTCAATATGGCTCACTATTTGGTTTTACCAAAGATTCCTTGGTTTCTTTTATCGTTTGCTATTTATATATGGATAGAGAGAAGGGAGAAGGCCCATTGGTTTTCAGAGATTGCTCCTGCCTCTTTAGTTAAGGACCACTCATGGTAGAGCTTGGCAGAACATATGTGGTGCCAGGGATTGAATCAGCGTTGTGCAAAACCAGTGTCTTCACCCCAAGCCAACTCTCCAGCTTTCACCACGATTTGCTCGAATTTCTTTTAATGCTGCTAGAGATTGTCTAACTTTGGACAATATATTGAATCATTGTCTGTGGTCTTTCTTCTTGTAGAAATCCAGACTCGTTCCTCATTGGTGATGTATCTTTGGATTCAAGGACTCATTCAATCTCCACTGGTCAATGAATTGCCAAATGGAAAAGAAGAAAAATAGGCCAGATCAGAGTAAGGGAACTCAGTTTCTATCTTGATTGTTCCAGGCCTCTAATTCTTTTGGGGGTTCCCTGTCATGT
Organism: Crocidura indochinensis; assembly: GCA_004027635.1. Lineage (NCBI taxonomy): Eukaryota > Metazoa > Chordata > Mammalia > Eulipotyphla > Soricidae > Crocidura > Crocidura indochinensis. The sequence goes on from PVKC010053222.1 coordinate 9,475, forward strand.
GGCTCTGTGGTCACTCATCTACCTTTGAGTCCCTAGACTACCTATGCCCTAGTGATGCAGAAAGTGACCTTATTGCAACCGTGACTAAGCAGAACTTTTTTTGGGACCACAAAGAGAGACATTGGGGTTAGAGAACCAACATGCTCAGAGCCTGTAGTAGGTCTTTTGACAGTATGCTTCATGGGTGGAGACACTCTGTATCTCTTAGACCAATGGAATTTCCTTTCTAATTTCCCCAATGTTTGCTGTTTCTATGCAAAAAAAAAAAAAAAGTAACAGCTGCCCCTCCCCCTTTTCTCTCTTTTATTATTTTCTTATTTTAATAAAATAATAAAATAAAATAATTATTTTATTATTTTTTAATTTTACTTATATTCATTTACTTATATTACTTATATTTAATTTACTTATATATATATTTTTTTTGGTTTTTGGGCCACACCCAGTGACGCTCAGGGGTTACTCCTGGCTATGCACTCAGAAGTCGCTCCTGGCAGGCACAGGGGACCATATGGGAACCGGGGGATCGAACCGTGGTCCGTCCTAGGCTAGTGAAGGCAAGGCAGCAGGCACCTTACCTCCTGCGCCACCTCCCGGCTCCCAATTTACTTATATTTTAATATTTACTTATATACTTTAATTTACTTATATATATTACTTAGATAGGGGCTCCTACCTTTTTCATAGAACCATAGAACTTGAGTCATTTCCATCTCTTCTTTCTTTTCTTTTCTTTTCTTTTTTTTTTTTTTTT
>PVKC010053223.1:0-10159 GCA_004027635.1 Crocidura indochinensis
CCGGCAGTGCTCAGGGGTTACTCCTGGCTCCATGCTCAGAAATTGCTCCTGGCAGGCACGGGGTACCATATGGGGCAGCGGGATTCGAGCCGATGACCTTTTGCATGAAAGGCAAATGCCTTACCTCCATGCTATCTCCCGGACCCCAGTCATCTCCCTTTTTCTTCCTTTCATTTCTTATTTTTCTGCACTGCTGATGAGAAACATCTGGGTCTTATCTAGTTAACAAATGAATGACTGAAAAATGAACCGTTTAAGTAACTTGATTATTAGAAAAAATGCCACATTCTGTGAATAACACTAAAATAAATGTGATGTTGAAGAGTGACATATACACTGGCAGGTGATGCTTATTTTTTTCAAATTTAATTAAGCTAGAAAAGTAATTATAAAACAGAACATGTGAGAGAATTACTGGTCTTAAACAAGAAAATAGTCAACTAATGTTATATGATACAATACCAATTTGGTTTCCATATGAGAGGCAGTAGAAAACTGCCTAATATAAAATATTCAAAGAAGATGAAATACAATAATTTACTTTAAAATTATTGAATTAAAATATCTAACCCTGTTTTGTCAATAGCAACCTAATGTACAATTTGGCCAGCTTATATAATAATATATTTTTTGAGGCTGGAGAAGTGGTGCAAATAGTAGGATGTTTGCCTTACACACGCTAACCTAGGACTAACTATGGTTAAATAGGACAAACCTATGGACAAACAATGTCTGAGATGGTCCCCCAAGTCAGGAGCATGACCCAAAAAAGCAAAATAAAAAAAAATAAGCAATTGTTAGAATTATCAAATATAATCAGATAATGAAATAAGCAATGGAGTGTAATGTAATAGCAAACAAGTAACTTCCATTCTGCTTGTTGTAAGTTGCCCAACACCTTGCAAGTTTAGTGTGAATGGAATTAAGCAGATATGCAATTTGGAATTTGGGGATTTATAATACTAAATCTATTTCTACACTGGTGTATTTCTAAGATTAAAGAAAAAGTTTAGCATAAGCCAGTAAGCATAAAACAACAACTAAGCAAAAATATGGCTGATAAGTTTATAATTGGATTTTGAAAATATTCAGAAAGAATGTAGAATCTCAAGTTATTTAAGAAAATCCAACTTAACAAGCAACTTTGAAAAGTTTTAGTATCAGTCTCATGATCAATATTTGCTAAGCTGGTGAAACTTCTCAAATAGTGGCAAGATTACTTCTGTGACTGGTTTCGAGTGGCAGAATTACATCAAGTATTTGTGTGCCCTACTAAGTACAGCTTTAAAAAGGGAAGTTATTTTTGGCAAAGTAAAATTCAAACTATTAAAATGAGTGTTAATATTTTTGACTGTAAGATAGCAAAATTTTATAAAAATGTTCAGATTTTTCTTTAAGATGTAAAAGTTCTTTCTATGACTTTCTTTCGTGGAGGAAAATTTTGGGCCACACCAGCCAGTGCTCAGGTGTTACTCTTGTCTCTGTGCTTAGAAAACACTCTTGGAAGGCTTGGGTAACTATATAGTATTCCAAGGATTGAACAGGGTCAGCTGGGTGCAAGACTAATAACCCATTGTCTTCATCCTACTGCTTTTAATATGTAAGTAATTTGTACTTAACAAAAAAGTATATTGAGAGCACAAATATAATCATAAGGTATAATGGAACTTTAAATAAGCCACATATTAATACGAGACTATGAGGTAGTAAGTATAATAGAAGGTATATCTGATGAGTATATCATCAATAATATTTTTCAGAAATCCAATGTTCTGAGAAATATTCCCAAATGGCAGTAATTTTGAAAATTAAGAAAAAATGATAGCTAATTAAGTGTGGTTTTGGAGCCACACCCAGTTGTGCTCAGGAATCAGTTTAGAAGACTAAGGAGATCAAATGTGGTGTGGGAGAACTAAAGTTGATTGTATACATGGCAAGTGTCCTATCCACTGTACTGTCATTCTATCCCAGGCTAACACATTTAAAATAATTAATACAGTTGTATGCACTTATTGCAATACTTACCACCATGTCTTCTATACTATCTATTACTTTATGTGTAACCAATATAATTTATATTATAAAAGTAAAAGTGTTTAGGAGTGAGATAGTTCTGAAGTAAGACAACTGAGTTTGAACCCGGATACCTCAAGGATTCTTAGCACTGCAGGGAACCACAAGATCACAACACATCTTAAACTTTTCATCTCAAGCACTTAACTACCTGACTGGGTAGCCAAATATTATAGGAAATTGCTCTGTGGACCAGCTAAATGTTGCTTAGAAGGCCTCCCCAAATTAAAAAAAAAAAAAAAAAAACTAATGTAGAGAATATATTGCCGCTGAATATTTACATGAACAGTTGGTCTTACCACAAAAGTCAGTTCTATGTTTGCCTAGTGTCAACTATCAGTCTGTTTAGTAATTTTACATTAAATAAGGTTCCAAATACTACTGTATTTATTCTTAATTAATTTTGTTTTTATATGATTTATAGTGAGCTAAAATATAAATATAAGAAAAAATAGTTTTTTAACTTGTTAACTTGTTTCTTCTGTGTGAAAATGCCCAGAAGTGTATAAGATACAGTTCTCAAAGAAGTTATGTGAGAATGGGCAATTACCAGCCCCTAGGGTCTCTTCAAGTATATGAGGCACTGTTGAAACAATACAAAGATGAGCTGTGCTATTTGCTCTTACCTTGTCTTATGAATGTTCAATATGATAAATAAATAAATTAACAGAAAATTTATTTTAAGACAATGAGTTAGGATATTGTTCTAATTACTTTATTTTATTTTTATTTATTTTGGGACTGCTGTGCTCAGTATTTACTCATGTTTCTTTAATTAGAAGTCCTGGTTGGCTCTATGGACCCCATAGGGAGCTGACAATCAAACTCAGATAGGCAGAAAGAAAGGCAAATGCTTTACCTATTGTCCTTTCACTCCAGTCCTCATTCCTCAGTTTTAAGCACCTCACTCAGACAAATTGTCTACTTTTTTGCTAGCCTCTTATCAAATATGCTAAAATGGCTTACCATAAAAGTTAAATGGATGATATTGCTTATTTATTTATTCTTTCATAGTCTTCTTTGTTTGTCACTATTTTTTTTCAGATAGAAATGGTGGTGCATTAGTTCAAATACAAAAGTTTTATCATTCAAAATGTGTGATATTTAATTTTGAAAAAATAAACTATTCCAAAAGGCCTCTATAACACAAATGCTTTTCTCTAAATTACAGTGCCATTATTTTACAGACAGCCTGGCCTTCTGTAATTAGTTTTGCTTCTCTTTGTGAAATCCTTTGAGAACAGGTCAGTGGATAATGAATGTGAAACAGAAACTCTTCTGCACATTCATATTTAAATAATTCTACACAATGACTACTTGTTCCTGGCGTTGTCCCCACTAGATGAGAGCAGGACAGGGGCAATGATGCCTGACCCTGTCTGATTAGGAATAGATGACAAATATTGGATTTTAGCACTTTGTTTTCATATGTTAGACTTTTCTCTAGTTAGGACAAACAGACACATTCTTTTGTTTAATTCCACTTCAATAATATAAAAACAAACCATATTAAACTAAAATGATTTAAGGCATTTTTTAAAGATATAACTTCTTGAACAGTTTTGTTACTAAGAGTTTTTCATATGTTTAAAAGGAGAAGTACAGGAAACAGTTCTATGAGGTAAATGACAGGGTAAAATGGTTTTGGATGCATAATTTTTGATTTAAAATATTGATATAATTTGATCTGTTTCCATTATCAGAAGTGTAGCTTTGCACATTTAGCAAAGCATAGAATACAATTATTTTCTAAATATGATATTTAAAATGTTCAGAATCAAATAAAGTGAATATGATTAATTTTAGATTACTAAAATATGGATAAATGAAACAATTTTAATATATTTACATTAAGTAAAATAGAATTTAGTGCTTCAGCTAAACAGCTAGTTAAACAGCTAGTTAGTAGTTACTAGTTTAACTGACTGGTAAATTATATCTTTGTGACTAGTGGATGGGAAAATTTTAAAACTATTGTCAACAATGTAAACAATTATAATATTGCTGATTCTTGCAAGAAATGGTTACAGCAAATAATTTTATTATCTACATATTTGTGTATTTTAAAAAATATTTTTATCACAAAGTATTTATTTTCCTAAAAAGGGTTTGCATATCTTTGCTGCATTTATGCCATGTTAGGTGTGTGGCACTGGTGATCATTTTGTAATTGAGTGGAATAAAGAGTTTCATGAGGAGAAATATCATTTTAGAATTGGAAATTGGACCTGGTAAAGATGCTTAGTGTTTATTAGATGCTAATGCCTCTGCTATAATTAGCAGATCATCTGCTAGATTAACCTACTTGTAATTTAATCCAGGAGAGGATATATTTTCAATGCCTAGGAAACTAGATATAACTGTCTAGAAACCAAGAACATGAATCAAGAACAAGAAAATGTAATACTGTCTACTGTTCCATATTCTTTTTTTTTACATTTGAATTTTTAATAGAAATGTAAAATTGTGTAGGAAATACTATTTTTTATCATAGTGGCTTACATATCGTTCACAGTGATATTTTAGGTACATATTAACATTGAATAAGGGGAATTCCCATCACCGAATTATCCTTCCTCCACCTCTGTTCCAGTCCTGCCTCCCATATCCTCCACCGTCACCCCCGGGGCTGCTAGGATGAGTGGTCCCCTCCGTGCCTAGCTTACTACTTAGTGATTTTACAGCTGTTTAGTCATGGTACCTCCATTATATCCCCCTCTAATTGGGAGGCAAGTCCCATATTCTTATGAAGGTAGATTAATCAGCCAATTGGATAATGCTGAATAGATTGTGAAGGCGTAGTGTAGTTTGCTCTAAAACTTAAGTGAGCAAGAGTATCATAAACCCACTCCTCACTGCTGCCCCACAGAATTGCTTCCATTACCTGCAACCCTAAAGCAGTGTAGGGAGCTGGCAACACATCTCAACTGGGCTTCTAACAAAGATGTCAATTTTGTGTTGATGCCAGAGCCTTAATGATTCAACATGTCGACCTTTTGGCCAATGTCACTTCTGTTATTATGGGACCAAAAGGAAGAAAAATGATTATTGAGCAAAGTTGGGCAAGTCCCAAGGTAAGCAATACGGTATGACTGTTGCTAAATCCACTAACAAAAAAGATAAATATAAGAATATAAGCAGCAAACTTGTTCAAGATGTTGTTAATAACACAAATGAAGGTCTCGGGGGTGATACTATTATTGCTATTGAACAGGCACCATCTATTGTCACGAGGGCTTTTATAATACAAGATTAGCAAAGGTTATAATCCCTTGGAAATCAGAAAAGATGTGATGCTAGCTTTTACTAGCTGTAATTGCTAAACTTTAAAATAATTTTGAACCAATGCAGATCCTTGAAGATTTTGCTCTGATTGGTAAGATTTCTGATAATGGAGACAAGGATATTGCTCCGTCATTTTGGATGCGATAAAGAAGGTCGCAAAGAAGAGAATCATTACAGTCAAGGATAGAAAAACACGGAATGATTAGAAATTGTTGAAAAAAATGAGGATATGGGAACTAGAATGGGAACTGAGGTGGACGGAGGACTTTTCGGTGATGGGAGTTCCCCTGATTTTATGTTAATTTGTACCTAAAATAAGATTGCCAACGATATGTAACCCAACATGTTTAAAAATAAAAATTATATTAAAAAATGAAGTTTCATTAAGTTTAATTTTTCCGTTCTTCATCAATTATTTAAAAGGTAAGAAATGTGTGTTACAAGATGATTAAGTTCCATTGAGTGCAAAGAAAATATCTAGTGTGATATTTATTGTATCTGCTCTTGAAATTGTCAATAGTTACCAGAAGCTCTTGGACATATTTGCTGAAGATCCTGATGGTGAATTTCTGAGTACACTTCCTTTAAATAAATGGGCTAAACGATGGTTTTTCAAGAGGTAGCAGTCAAAATCCCAGCTTTTGGTGACAATACAATTAACCAAATTAAATATATGGCTATATATATATATATATATATATATATATATATATATATTGCTGATGCTGTATTTGGAGAAAGACTGACTAGAAATTTAGAAGCTGTTCAGCCACATGACTTGGGCATATTTGTAGAGGTTGTGTAACAAAAGATGATTGACAAGGTTCAAATTGAAAAAGATATTCAAGAAATCATCCAAAAGTTAGATATTACAACTAGTAAGTATGAAAAAAACCTGAATGAACATTTGGCAAAACTCTTAGATGGTGTAGCTGTGCTTAAGGTTGGAAAGACAACAGATGTTGAGGTGAATGAAAAGAAAGACCATGTCATATTTACCTTCAATGACACTTGAGCTACTGTGGAAGAAAGAATTGTTCTTGAAGGAAGATGCAATATGCTTCAGTCTATTCTGACCTTGAAATCGCTTACACATTTTAATGAAGAAAAACAAATGGCCATAGTCATTAAAAGTACACTCAAGGAGCCAGAGTGGTGGTACAAGTGGTAAGGAGTCTGCCTTGCATGCACTAGCCTAGGAGGGACAGTGGTTTGATACCCGGTGTCCAATATAGTCCAAAGAAAGGAGTAATATCTCATCGTATAGTCAGGAGTAACCCCTCGGTACCACCGGATGTGGCCCAAAAAACAAACAAAAATAAACAAAACAAATAAAAGTACACTCAAGATTCCTGCAATAATCATTTCTAAGAATGAGGTGTTGAAGAATCATTGATTTTTGAGAAAATTCAGCAGTTCCTTAGAAGTTCGTTATGATACTATGGTTGAAGACATTATAGATAAGGTGGAAAAAGAACCACTGATTCAAAAATGATTGTAATAACTTCATTACAGTATACTGCTGGAGTTGCCTGTCTGTTAACTACAGCGCAAGTTGTAGTCCCTGAAATTTCTAAATAAGCAAAGTACAATAGTTTGGCTAAAATGTGTGGAATTGGAGGTGGCATGTGCTAATTCTTAGAAAAGCACTTTTACATTTTTAATTAACTGTTGAGAATCTCAAGTTAAGTGTTCCTCACCCATAACTTCAGAGAAGTCAGTTGAAGAAAAATGCTGAAGAAAAGGCTGGCTGATGTTTATGAAAATCACTATAATCATAAATTATTGGTTTAGTTGACAACATGTAATGGTTTACTCTGTCATTGTCCATGCCTACAGATAATTTATTTTGTACTTTTCAATAAAATATATTTGCACATTTCTGATGACGGAGTGCAAGTGTCATGTCCCAAGGTACTGCTTTCAACTTAAATCACAAGGCATTTTTACTACAATTCTGTGTAACTCAGACTTAATGTTTACCATCAACAGATGAGAAGCTAAGCAATCTTTCTGTGGAGAATAAGAATAATTGTATATAAAGTAAAACAAACAAACAAACAAAACAACTCAATTGTGTGAAAACGTTTGTGTAATAAAAATGTATAAAAATAAAAAATCACAAATATATTATTGCTTATGATTATTCTAAAAGTTATGATTTGATAGAGCATTTGGAAGCTGGAAAGAAATTTTAGAGCAATTTAAATGTGTACAAAGTTTTGTGATGATAGTACAGAGTCTTCATGCATATATATGTATATAAGCATTATTTTAACTAGGTTAAATACACACATACTCACACACATATATGTGTGTGTGTATGTGTGTGTGTATTTTGAAAATCTCACATTGCAAATTAATAAGTTATTTCATTGAGAAAGAAAATTAATAGTGTTTGAGTTTTAGGTCCAGTTTTCCTGTCTAGGGTATATAACATACTCTCTGCTATCAGAATAGTAGGTGCTGCAATGAAAAGTGGTGTGCATACATATTTTTGGAAGAATGTCTTCTATTTGGGGATAGATATCCAGGAGTGCAATTGCTGGGTCATATGGCAGCTCAATTCTGAGTTTGCTGAGCAATTTACATACTGTTTTTCATGGGGTTTGAACCAGGCAGAATTTCCACCAGCAGTGGATGAGAGTTCCTTTCTTACTACATTCAGGCCAACAGAAATTGGTCTTGTTATTTTTGCTGTGTGCCATCCTCACTGGCGTGAAGTGGTACCTCATTGTCTTGATTTGGATTTCCCTAATGCTGAGTGATGATGAGATAATTTGAAATAATTGAAATATCTCATAAAATTAATTACTCTAGTAAATTATATTAATTTTATATTCAGACTGTCCCTAACATACCTGTATCTATCTAGTTATGTATGTATATATGTCTAGTCTTTTTATATTTACAACTGTCTGTAATATTTATTTTTATAATTTTCCTTCTGTGTCTGCCTTTTATACTAGGAATGGAAATGGGAAAAATCAATTATTCAAGTACTTAACCTTTAACAGATTTGAACCTGGTACTAGCTACTAGCACACAAAAGTATCAGGAATTAGTGAAGGATGGTAGAGATTTCGAGTGAAAAATTGATAAATAGCTCAAATTTTTGAATGATTTTCACATGTTTTATATTTAATGTATATATATATTTCTAACAACTCTTTATGTCTTTTTTTGGAAAGATGTATTTGTCTTTTTGACAGTTTTTGAGCTTTGTAGTAAAAATGGATAAGGTGATCATATGGAATGCAAATACAAATGTATGTATATATTCTTATTTCCAAGATAGTCTATGCTTATTTTTCTAATATGGTAAAAATTTGAATTATCATTTTTAGTCACTATATTCTGAAACAAAATAAAAACTAAATGAAATTTAAATGGAAAATGTGCATGTATGTTATCTTTATTAAGAAATACAGATAATCTTTTTGCTTGTGTTCATTAATTATTTTTGCAGAGAGAGCTTCTATTTCTATTTCTGTGGTTTTTGTTACCTTTCTTGTAATTATTATCATCCTTGACCTTGGGAAAAAAAGATCAGAATAAAATTAACTTATTCAGACACATGCAAAAAAACTAGAGTTAGGTATAATATAACATAAAAGAATCCATAAAATAGAATTAACAACTATATTTTCACAGCAGTTGTATAGGTCTGTTGAATAGAGCATTTGTCCAAGTTTCATACATGCCTCGTTTTATTTGTGGGTTAGTAATGCCTTGATTGTAAAATCACAAATATGAACTTGAAACTATTTTAAATGAATATTTTATTATTTTTGACAGCACTATGACTGATAAATTATTTTTAGAAAATATTAGAGTTAATTATAACCATTGTAAATACAAAACACAATTGCATTATGTAAAGTTTTATTTGTATCTATGCAATGTATTTTAATACAATGATGATAATATATTAACTTGCTAACTATGGGTACTAATTTCAATTAATAACTCTAAAATTTGTAAAGTGATTTGATTTATGTTATATAAATAAACATTCATAAGAACTAAACATTTTTATGTAACTTGAACAATATCATTTTGTGTAAATATTTATTTTAAAGTTATTGTGTTTGAAACCAAATTAAATAGTCATAATGTTTAAAATTTGTAATTCCAGGCCAGAAAGGTGGCACAAATGTAGGGTATTTGCCTTACATGAGCTAACCTAGGACAGACCATTGTTTGATCCCCAGGCATCCCATATGGTTCCCCAAGCCAGGAGCAATTTCTGAGCATATAGCCAGGAGTAACCCCTGAGCGTCACTGGGTTTGTCCCAAAAAGCAAAAATAAAAAAAAATGATACAAATAATAAAATCTGCTATGTACCTAAAATATTACTGTGAAAGATCTGTAAATCACTTTGGTCACAATAAAAATTAATGAAAAATAATAAAATTTGTAAATCCTAGTAAATCTTAACTCCCCTTTGTAAAGTTGAAGCATTTCTTTCCATCTTCTAACAGTTTATATTTTTATTTTTTAATAATATCTTTATTTAAACACTGTAATTACAAACATGACTGTAGTTGGGTTTCAGTAACTAGAAGAACACCACCCTTCAGCAGTGCAAAGTTTACCCCACCAATGCCCCCTATCTCTCTTCACCCACACCCCCGACCTGTATACGAAACAGGCATTCTACTTCTCTCACTCATTAACATTGTCATGATCATTGTTAGTGTATTATTTCTATAACTACACTCACCCCTATTTGAGGTGAGTTTCATATCATGAGCTGAAATAAGTCAGTGGGGGGAGAGAGACACACACAGAATAGTC
>PVKC010053224.1:0-10158 GCA_004027635.1 Crocidura indochinensis
CCCCCTGAACATCAAATGGGTGTGGCCTGAAAAACAACAACAACAACAAAAAAATCAAAGATCAGCATGTGACTTTTGTACACTGAGTTTTAACTTTTAATAGATGGCTTACTGTTTTCTTTCAAAACCTCACGTGACACTGACTACAGGGTAGAAACTGGCCACATTATAGAGCTGGAGAGATGACCCAAAGGGCTGGAGCACATGCTTCACATGCAGGAGTCCTGTGTTTGATCTTGGGCACCACATGGTTCCCTGAACACCACCTAGGAGTAGCCCAGGTACGGGTCCCAAAAACAAAGCATAAAAAGAGGCCAACCTTAAAATAATAATTCTCAGGGCTACAGACAGTAAGTTACAGTGCTTATCTGGCACGCAATCAATGTTTGACCGCTGAGCACTGCATATGGTCCCATAGTGCTGCAAAAAGTGACCACTGAGCATATTACAAGAAGTAAGCACTGAGTATTGCTAGGTGTGGTACCAAAACAACAACAACAACAAAAAATCTTAATCCTGGAGTCATGGATAGGACTGAATAGAGGAGATCCTGACACTGCCCTGGCAAAGACAGGACAGTGACCAATAAAGCACATTTCTTTCTACTGCTTCTGCTTTGACCTAGGGCCACAATGGGCTCAGGGAAGAATGTGGTATCAGGGTTCACCCATGCCTCCCATAAGCAAAGCAAAGATCAGCCCATTGTGATCTCTAGGACTCCTACGTAATTATTTTCTTTTTTTTCTTTTTTTTGTTTACACTGGTGATGCTAAGGAATTTTCCTGGCTCTGCACTAAGATCACTCCTAGTAGTGCTCAGGGGATAATGTGTAATATCAAGGACTGAACCCATGTTCACTGCATGCAAGGCAGCACTCTTCCCGATGTACTATCTTTCCAGCCCAAGTAATGTAATTCCTAATATCCATGATGTAAGTAGTATCTCACCTGGAACTCATGTGGCTGCAGTTTACCCTCTCGTGCTTTGTTTGCTAAAGAAACAACATCATTAGCAATGGCTTCCAGTCCTTTTATATGTGCATTAAATACAATAGGTGTGATGAGTCCTGCAGGAGTGCTGACAGCAACACTGATGTCAACAACATGATTTCTATTAAAAAAGAAAAAAAATCTCAATTATCATTGATATAGATTAAAAGCTATATGGCAGGTGAAGTAGAACACCAACACTTACTTTCAGCACTAGAGAGTACAGAGGGTAAGATGGTTGCCTTGCAAGAGCCCAATCTTGTTGGTTGTCTAGCTTCCCATATAAGCACTTCTAGGAGTAATCCCTGAATGCAGAGCTAGGAGTAACCATGAGCATCAATGGATATGATCCCAAAAACAAACCAAAAACTTATTTCAGTTTGTTCTACTGTTAGCCAAAGAGCTCTCATGGATTTGCACCTTTGGTCTTAATATACTGTTCATTTTCATCTTTGTAGTGGATCTATCCAGAGCCTTGTACATGCAGAGCACAAAGCTGCATCCTCTCTCTTTGACTTTGTACTTTCAAAAATGGATAGGAGGGGTTGGTGCAATACAGTGGGTAGGGTGTTTGCCTTGCACACAGCCAATCCAAACTTGATACCTAGTACTATATATGATCTCCAGAGACCAACAGGAATGAACTAGGAACAAACCCTGAGCACTGCAGGTGTGGCCCCCAATCCAAAAAAGAATAGCAAAGGGTCAAACCGATACTACAGCAAAGTAGGGCACAAAGCCCACCTAAATTCCATCGCCAGTACCACATATGATCTCCTGAGCCCACCAGGAGTAATCCCTAAACAAAAAGCCAAGAATATAAATTTTCAATAGAGAATAAAATATTGAAATCATATATATATATAAAAGTATCCCATAAAACTATACTGAAAGTCAAACTATGTTAAAAAAAATTCTGAGGGCCCGGGAGATAGCATGGAGGTAAGGTGTTTGCCTTTCATGCAAAAGGTCATCGGTTCGAATCCCGGTGCCCCATATGGTCCCCCGTGCCTGCCAGGAGCAATTTCTGAGCATGGAGCCAGAAGTAACCCCTGAGCACTGCCGGGTGTGACCCAAAAACAAAAACAAAAACAAAAACAAAAAAAAATTCTGATACAGGGCTGGAGAGATAGCATGGCGGTAGGGCATTCTTTGCCTTGCATGCAGAAGACCCAGGACAGACCTGAGTTCAATCCCTAGCACCCTATATGGTCCCCTGACCCTGCCAGGAGTGATTTCTGAGCGCAGAACCAGGAGTAAAACCCCTGAATGCCGCTGGGTGTGACCCAAAAAACAAAACAAAAAATTCTGATACAAAGGTGTCTATATTAGCTCAGTAACAAATATCTGGCATTATATCTAATGACTAAATTTTTTTGGGGGGGAGGAGGGGATCACACCCGGCAGCACTCAGGGGTTACTCCTGGCTCTATGCTCAGAAATCGCTCCTGGCAGGCTTGGGGACCATATGGGATATCAGGATTCGAACCACTGCTCTTCTGCACGCAAGGCAAATGCCTTATCACCATGCTAACTCTCTGGCTCCTCTAATGACTGCATTTTTGTTTTTGTTTTGGGCTATACTGGCTGTGCTCAGGGCTTAGTCCTAGCATTGAGATCAATAGTAAGACTCAGGGGACCACATGGGGCACTGGGGACCAAACTCAGGTCTGCTGCTACAATACTATCAATCTGTCCCCCTACTGACTAATTTTGAAAATAGTACTGAGTGTACAATACTTTCAGGCATCTGCACAGGATGCAGAGTTGGAGAGGTAATGCAGGGATTAAGTAGTTTGTGATCATCCTTCCTAAAGCCTGTGCACCATTTAAAGAAAAAGACATCTGCGACTATAGCATAATATGAAAATAACTAATTTTTAAATTGGCCACCAGCGTCAAATACAATCAATACCATTGCTTTGTTCTCTTTTCTTTTCTAAAATATTCGTGTTTTGTAGCCTTTATCCAATTTAGCACTATCTTTATAGTTTTTGTTTTAAAATTTTTTGCCTGTAGGAGTTTTCTCCCCACTCTATTTTTTCCTCCTACTTATTCATTAAAATAACACAGAAACTGGGGCAGAGCAATAGCACAATGGTAAGGCATTTTCCTTGCACACAACTGACCTAGGACAGACCTTGGTTCAATCCCCAGTGTCCCATATGATCCCCCAAGCCAGGAGCCATTTCTGAGTGCCTAGCCAGGAATAATCCCTGAATGTCACCAGGTGTGGCCCAAAAATCAAAAACAAACAAACGAAAAAACAAACTTTTGGTGGATATCTAGCTTTCCCCAGCAGCATGATACTTACTGTCTTATAACTGTGTCTAGCCAAGAAGAATTTGCTTCCGGTACTTTCAAGCATGCCAAAGCTGAAGCTTTTATGATGAAGTCATTGACAGAAAGTTTGCTTTTTCCTTCTAACACCTGCAAAGAGAAGAAGCCATATTTTTTTTTTTTTTTTAATTGAGGGAGGAGGAAGGGCTTCAAGGGATCATTCCCGGTTATACTCAGCCCTATTGTTCTTCTTAAATTCTCTTACCCCAAATGAAGAATGCTAAGGGATTGATGATATAGCTCAGTGGTGGAAAGAGTGCAATGCAGACTTTGGATGTAAGGTACTAGGTTCAGTCCCTGGCACCAAGAAACCCAAAACATCATTCCAGAATTTGGAAACAACCCAGATGCCTGACAACAGATGAGCAGCTAAAGAAACTGTGGTACATCTATACAATGGAATACCATGCAGCTAGCAGAAAAAAAAAAATTTTGACTGGTGGCCAAAAATAAAGTCATAAAATTTGCCTTTACATGGATAGATATGGAAACTATTATGCTGAGTGAAATAAATCAGAGGGAGAGAGATAAATGCAGAATAGTTTCACTCATCTGTGAGATTTAAGAAAAATAAACGACAGCATAGTAATAATACCCAGAGACAATAGAGATGAGGGCCGAAAGGACCAGTCCATGATATGAAGCTTATCACAAAGTGTAATAAGTGCAGTTAGAGAAATAACTACACTGACAACTACCATGACAATGACACAGAGAGAAATACTACTTGTCTCGAAGACAGGCAGGGAATGGAAGAGAATGGAAATGAGGAACAATCGAGGCAGGGAAGTTGCACTAACACGCAAAGGGTAGTGTGCATTTTATGTTTGAAACCCAATTACGAACGTGTTTGTAACTAAGATGCTTTATAAAGAAATATTTTAAAAACTGCAGCTGCCCAGGAGAGATTTCCAGAAGACAGTGGTGAATTTTCAAACCTTTTTACCTTATTGAGTTCTTTCCTCATCAATAAAACTTCTCCCATATTTACATCAATAGAAAGGTAATAATGAGGTATGGTTTGCTTAGATTGCATTAACCGCTGTGCAATAACCTAAAAGAGATTAAAGAAATCAATTATGTTGAGATGAGACGTTGGCTGATTTGAGGCCCCATTTGTCCCTTTTCTCTGCTTCCCCACTAAGTTAAAACTTGAACATTCTTTCTGGATCTTGGGGGACTCAGGCTTAATGATATTGAATCACAATATTTGTTTATTTCAAGTATTCAGTTAAGCATTGCTTAAATTAGCCATCCAAAACTTCCTAAGTAAAGAAAGTTCTTGGCACTATTCCAACTTAAGGAGACAAATAGAGCAAAATGCTCTTAACAGCTTTAGATTTAGATTTAATGGAATCCTCTTACTCGACGAATGTTGCTGACTGGGATATCTGTGAAGACACCTGTAGGAACTGGTGCCACTCCTGGAGCAGAGGGAGGTACAGCAGCTGTTGGGGCCTGTGGGAGAGAAAACTTTCTTAGCCACCATGGACCAATCTCAGCAGAAGCAGCTAAAAATGATCAGTGTCTGTCAATCTTAAATACAAGAAAGTAAAATTCAAACTTACAGGAAAAATAGAAGCTTCTAGTTATTTGTAGCCTCAGTGGAGGCAAATGGGCCTCAAATTTGAACTGCTTAAAATCTGTTTTTGTTTTGGGACCAAACAGGGCCACACTCAGGGGTATTCCTGGCTCTGCACTCAGAAATCTCTATGACAGGTTCAAGGACCGTATATGATGCAGAAGATCACACCCAGGTTGGCTGTACACAAGTAAAAGACCCTACCCACTACGTTATCTCTTCAGCCCTGCTTCAGACTTTTGTTGTTAGTTTTCAGTAATCAGAATTCTGTCATCATATCATTTTTCTTTGTCAGAATGTTTATTTACTCACTAAAGCTATTTTTCTGCCCTGAGTAGGTTTAATGACTAGTTTATGCCAACATTTTGTACTTGAGAGATAGCACATTAGGTAAGGCATGTGCCTTGCATGCAGCTGACTCAGGTTCAATCCCCAACTCCAGGTCCCTGAGTTCTACCAGGGTAGGCCCTGAACACTAATAAAGTATGACCCAATCACCACAAAATCAAAATCAAACTAAATAAAATAAAATATTGGAACCAAAGAGCTCTCAATGGACTGGAGGCTTGAGTTCAATTCCTGTTCATGCTAGTCTCCCAACTTCCATTGGGGTGACTCCAAATGCAGAACTGAGCAGAGTCAGAAGGCCTCCCAATTTTTACCACAGGCTGTGTTCTTTACACTGACTATATAGAAAGAGGAGGTATAGTAAATGCACTCTATGTACACCTCAACACAGGCCCTTTGCCTGGTCTGTATTGTGAATTGGGGGACCGAAAAAAAAAAAAAGAGAAGTGCACTGCCAGATGTGCACTTCATTCCTTTTAACCCGGCACATAAAATGGATTCCTTAAATCAAAGGAAGAGAATTTGTTAGGAGGAAAAAAATCTAGTATCATTTCAAAAAATTTTTTTGAAATACATATCACTGTAGAAAATCATACTTGCTTTTTTATAAGAATAACATACATCTCCATGTGTATACTGCTAACCAAGAGAATTAGATACAGATAGAAGTCCTGATTAAGCTATTTCATTGACAAGTAATTATGAAAGCCTCTTAGCAGATACACAAAGCACCAATAGGAACAAACTAGAGGGGGAAAAGAGCAAGATGTAACTCACAGGAGCAGCTTTGGTAGGCACGAAAGAATCAATATCCTTCTTGATAATTCTGCCTTCTGGTCCCGTCCCTTTAAGAGAGAAATATCACAAGGGAGCATACTGTTAATCCCAGACCAACATCACAGTCAGAGAAAACAGTGCAAATTCTTTGCCACTAAAAATCCTCTGATGAGGGGCCGGACGGTGGCGCTGAAGATAAGGTGCCTGCGCTAACCTAGGACGGACCGCGGTTCGATCCCCCGGTTCCCCATATGGTCCCCCGTGCCTGCCAGGATCGACTTCTGAGCGAATAGCCAGGAGTAACCCCTGAGCGTCACCGGGTGTGGCCCAAAAACCAAAAAAAAGGGGGGGGGGTCGGGAGATAGCATGGAGGTAAGGCATTTGCCTTTCATGCAGAAGGTCATCGGTTCGAGTCCCGGTGCCCCATATGGTCCCCAGCGCCTGCCAGGAGCAATTTCTGAGCATGGAGCCAGGAGTGGCCCCTGAGCACTGCCGGGTGTGACCCAAAAACCAAAAAAAAAAAAAATCCTCTGATGAAATCACTGCCTTAATTCTGCCCTCAAATTTATTCCTACAAGTATAAGCTTTTGTAAATTGCTAATTGTTTTACTTTTTTCTCACACTCTGGAGTTACTCCTAACTCTGCATTCAGCAATCACTCATGGCAGGTTCCGGGAACCCAACAAGTTGTGAGAGATTGAACCCAAGTTGACTGCATATATGGGAAACTGTACTATTTTTCTGGCCCCTCAACTGCAATCTGAATTTTTTTTGAGTTCTCTTGTTGGGTCTACAATGGTTCTTTCAACTGTATCAAATATCCTTATTTTTTTACTACTGTATAGTGTTGTCTAAGTTGTACTTTACTTTTTCATCAACTTTTCTTTGTTTTGTTTTTGGGCCACACCCAGAGGCGCTCAGGAGTTACTCCTAGTTCTATGCTTAGAAATCTTTCCTGGCAGGCTCAGGGGATACCAGGAACTGAAATCAGTTCGGTCATGGGTCAAGCTGGTTGCATGCAAGGCAAGCACACTGCTGATGTTCTATCTCTCTGGCCCCATTAACTTTATTTTTAGTTTGGGGGCTATAACTGATGGGTCTCATGATTTACTCCTAGCTCTGTGTTCAGGTGTCACTCTTAGCAGACTTAGTGATCATATGAAATGTCTGGGATTGAACCCAGGTTTGCCCCATACGAGAGAAGCATTTTACCTACTGTAATCTCTCTCTAAACCCTTAATTTAATTTAATTTAATTTGTTTGTTTGTTTGTTTAGTGGTCTTTGGGTCACACCCAGTGGCATTCCTGGCTCTGCACTCAGAAATTGCTCCTGGCTGACTTGGCGGACCAAATGGGATGCTGGGATTTGAACTGAGGTCCTTCTTGTGGTGGCCACATGCAAGGCAAACGCCTCAATCACAAAATAAATTAACATTTATATTACCTTAGTGTAAGCACTTTGCTATAAGCACTTTTCTTGCTTCAGTGTATTCCATTGAATAAAACCTTCATTTTACATACGCATCTATATATGTACATGTACGTTATTAGTTTATCACTTTCATAATATTTAAGTAATTTTATTTTGGGAGAGGTAGATTTGGGCTACACCAGAAGCAATCTTTTTATTTTGTTTTTAGGCCATACCTAGTGGTGCTAAGGGTTTTTACTCCTGGTTCTGTGCTCTGAGTTCACTTCTGACAGTGCTCAGCAGCATATGAGGTGCTAGAGATTGAATCCAGGTCATTCACACGCAAGGCAAACACCCTCCCACCCTCCCTGCCCTCCCTGTCTTATTCCTCTGGCCCTATATGCAAAGTTGTTTTCTTTACACAGAGATAAAGACATGGGTTAATGAATTAACCACGTTTGAGGTTAAGTGCTAAAATTAGACTAAAGTATTCAATCACAATTTGGGGGTGGGGAGGCTTTGTTTTCTTTTTTTGCCTTTTTTTTTTGCTTTTTGGGCCACACCCAGTGACGCTTAGAAGTTACTTCTGGCTATACGCTCAGAAATGGCTCCTGGCTTGGGAGACTTCATGGGACATGGGGGGATTGAACCATGGTCCATCCTAGGTTAGTGCATGCAAGGCAAACACCCTACCGCTTGCACCACCGCTCCAGCCCCTACTTAACTTATTACAAAGCACCCCAATTTTATTATGATTTCACATCTCTAAATTCTATCCACTGAACACTAATAGATATTTATTAATAATCAAGGGGTAATTATCAGTGGGTAGAACACTGCCTTGAGTTCAATAAGTCAACCTACATTCAATCCCTGGCACCACATAGGGTACCCTGAGTGTGCCCTAACTTCAGTCAAGAGTAAGCCCTGAATACAGCTAGGCTAGCTCTCCATCTCTGCCCCCCAAAATCATTAATTCAGTCCTACATTATAACCTTGCTGGATAAGCTCAATATATTTTCAACAATAAATAAGCAGTTCTCATAAACACAAAATGAAAAAGTAAACATGTGGGGCGAGAGAGAGAGCACAGCGGTAAGGCGTTTTTGTCTTAGATGCAGAAGGACAGTGGTTCGAATCCCGGCATCCCATATGGTCCTCCGAGCCTGCCAAGAGCTAAGCCATTTCTGAGCGTAGAGCCAGGAGTATAACCCCTGAGCGCTGCCAGGTGACCCAAAAACAAAAACAAAAACAAAAACAAAAAAAAAAGGTAAACAAGTAACCCTAGACAAAGTTGAGCCAGAAACTTCCCCTACTTTGTGACTGCAACAAAAGAGTTCTTTTTCTATTCTCCTGCTTAACATGACTACCTACGGAGACTTGTACTTCCTGATCTTCAAAAGGAAATTTTAACTTACCCTTTACTTGTGTAATGTCAATCCCTTTCTCCGTAGCCAGCTTCTTTGCAAGAGGGCTAGCAAACACTCTTCCTCTGGGTGCAGCAGGAGAAACTGGGCGAGTAGCTGAAGGTGTAGGGGCTACAGGTTGGGGAGTTGGAGGAGCAGGGGCCATCTTTTAAGAGAAGTTACAAAATGTTAATTCATAGCTGCAAAGATTGTCCTGAAAGATAAGCGACTTTAATAAAGTAACTTTAAACCTTTTCCCTTAAGATTGCAATACATTTTTCCTACTTAACCAATACAGCAATATAAATCATAAAAAGTAAATGAATAAAAAAGTCATGATTTTACTTTATAACTTGAAGGCCACAAAGTTTAATTCAACTATCCTTACTTCCGAAGTGTTAACGTGCTTAACTTCAAGGTCAGACAGCTCTAACAAGTTCAGAGTGAAATGGTTATTATCACCCTTACAACTTCTCTTTATTTTTATCTTTTGCCTTTTCTTTTTCTTGTTCTCTTTTTGCCTTTTGGGTCACATGCTCAGGGGTTACTCCTGGCTATGCACTCAGTAATCTCTCCTTGCTTGGAGGACCATATGGGATGCTGGGGGAATCAAACCGTGGTTTGTCCTAGGGGCCATCTTTGCATGCAAAGCAAACGCTCTACCACTGTGTCACTGCTCCAGCCCCTGCCTTTTCTTTATTCTCATTCTCTTACCCTCAACAACATGGTTTTGAATTTTTCTTTCTTTTTAATAATATCTTTATTAGGTGTTGGAGCAGTGGCACAAGGGGTAAGGCATCTGCCTTGCCTGCGGTAGCCGAGAATGGACCTCAGTTCAATCCCCCAGCGTCCCATATGGTCCCCCAAGCCAAGAGCAATTTCTGAGCACATAGCCAGGAGTAACCCCTGAGCACCCCTGATGTGGTCCAAAAAACAAAAAAATATATAAATAAATAATGATAATATCTTTATTTAAACACTGTGATTACAAACATGATTGTAGTTGGGTTTCAGTCATAAATAGAATACCCCCCCCTTTCACCAGTGCACATCCCATCACCAGTGCTCCCATCTCCGTCCATCCCCTCCCCAGGCTTTCTAATTCCCTCTGGATTTTTCTCAACCTGATTTTAGACCTTAAAATTGGAGTATTGAGGGGCCGGGCGGTGGCGCTGGAGGTAAGGTGCCTGCCTTACCGCGCTAACCTTGGTCGGACCACGGTTCGATCCCCCGTGCCCCATATGGTCCCCCAGGTCAAGGGCGACTTCTGAGCGCATAGCCAGGAGTAACCCCTGACCGTCCCTG
>PVKC010053225.1:0-10159 GCA_004027635.1 Crocidura indochinensis
TTCTTCTTCTTCTTCTTCTTCTTCTTCTTCTTCTTCTTCTTCTTCTTCTTCTTCTTCTTCTTCTTCTTCTTCTCAGGCATGGTAAATATTGGGGAAATTACAGAGGGAATTCCCTTTACCTAAGAAATATGGGACTTCTGTGCCCTTGAAGCATACTGCCATGTGAACAACTTCAGACTCAGGCTCAATCATTTACACACACCAAAGTCTTTTTATTTTTTTTTTAATTTTTATTTTGACCAAAGTGGGTTACAAATCTTTCACAGTAATATTTTAGGTATATAGTGACATTAAATCAGGGCCATTTCCACCACTAATGTTGTCCTCCCTCCACCCCTGTTCCCAGCATACATCTCATATCCATCCTTTTTTACCTCTCCAGGTTGCTAGTATAAGTGGTCCCCTCTGTGTCTAGCATGTTATAGATTGGGTGTCAATTCTGTTGTCGTTGGCTTTGGATTTGATGTTTAAGTCTGATCATTTTTTTTATTTCTACTTAATGTTTATACGACTGTCTGGGTCTTTTTATGGTGCCAGGAAACTTTCTACTCTGATGTGGGTGAGGACATCCTGCCTCTGTAGCTGGAGATTTTGTTACTTGCATAGCTCATAGGGTGAAGGCTAAGAGAGAGTTTTTCTTTATGATTCTAGGAGTTCTGTTCCATCACTGTTGTTGTAGTCTGTCTTCTGTAATTAGTGGTCTTGGTTTTTGTTCAGAGCCTAGGGTATAGTCTTTCAGCATAGTTCCAAAAGTTCTGCTCAGTTGCAGTTGTCAAAGTTAGACCTCTGGAATTAGAGATCTTGGTTTTTGTTCAAAATCTAGGACAAACTAGGCTAGGGACTTCCTTGATCCCTGGATAGGTTCTGTCCAGACCATATTTGTCAAAGTCAGTCTTCTGTAGATAGCGATTTTGGTTTTTGCTTAGGACAAAGGATGACAGGTATCCTGGCTGCATCTTACTGTAGGTGATGAATTGGGCCAAAATTTGTTTTGAATTAAAATGTTGTTGAGAGATGCCAGGATCATTTTTAGAAAATAGATGAAACAAAAAGAGAAAGTAAATCAACATTTAAGTGGTATGTTATTAATGCAACCATTTTTGTGAGTGGTTGATGAGTTATCTCGAAGGGAAACTCTAGAGAACCATGGAAAACTTAATACTCAGAATCACCACAGTCAAGAAGGTTGATTTTGGGTTATTTTATATCTGCATTGATTATAAATAATGTTATCATTACCCCCAAACCTGCATGGACACACCTAATTTATGAGCACATTGACTTAATAGGATCAGGAAACTAATCCTCAAAGTTGATGGTTCTACCTTTCATAATCAAACTGTGGTGTGTTATGGGGGATCTGAAGAATTAGTGGAATATACTGAGACTGGCTATCTAATGTGACTTATACTGCATTTTGGTGTGGGTGTGTTCTTTTGAGCTATATTTAGCAGTGCTCCTCCTGGTAGTATTGGGGGGATTATATAAAGGACTGGAGATCAAACAGGCATTGGTCAGCAACTTGCAAGGCAGAAACCTTATCTCTAGTACTATCTCTCTGGTCCTGTGTCTTATACTTCTATGTAATAACTGATTTAGTAATTTATTCAACATGTTCTTTATCTTTAATCTTGAATTTCCTTATTCAATATATAGTATGAAATGAGTTAGACACCAAATAAGACATGCTAGAGAGAAGAATGAGGAGAGAGAAAGAAAATAGGAAAGGAAGAGAAAAGTATGAAAGGTGAAAGAAATGAAAAAAAATGGTAGGTATGGTGGAGGTATCAGTGAGAGTGAACCCTTATACCATGTTTTGAAATGGAAAAACATTTTAATTCTCCTGGCACTAGAAAAACAAAATGTATGTAGCAGATAGAGGAACAAATAATTCTCACGATGGCATAAATAAAGCTGTCTAAATGTCAATCCAGGATGGTTAATATGAGAATAAGTTGCAGAATCAGAGTTGCAGACTCTATTTCTTTGCATGAGCAAAGTCCAGAAAATTGCTATAAAATCACTAAGGATTCTTGACCTTCTTCATATATAGTTTGAGAAAAGATTCTAAGATAGATAGTGAGATTTTTTTCCCTTGCAATACTAAGTAATGAGTTTTATAATGGAGACACAATTGCAAGTTACATAATCAAGTGGGTCAGAGTTATTGATCTGCCCAAGTGACAAGACTTCCTGAGTGAATTGCAGCAGTCCAAAAGAATGCTAATAATGACAAAAAGTATTATTAAATTTTTTCTCTATTATGATTAGACTCATTACTTCTATTCATCAAAAGTCAAGACGAAAGCGGCTTTGTGAAGGATCCTTGGATGTACACAGAGGTAGAAATCAGTCTCACTCGGTGTGACCTTGCATTCACCACAAAATATCTTGAATCCTAATTTCATCATTTGTAATATTAGAAGGTTGAACAAAGTTGGAAGTTCAGCAGTGATAGCTCGAGCTTGAATGTGGTTTCAAACTGAAGAGCACATCCCCTCTTCCTAAAGCAGCCTTCCTCACATCGCGTCAGTGGTTGCCATAACAGAATGTCAGCTCTGCTTTATCACATCTCAGATATTTCCTTAGAACAAAGCATAATGTTTATATGAATTCTTCAGTTTTTAACATGTTGGCATAAATTTTATGAAAATTTTATTTCTTTGAGCCAAAGAAAACTGATCAACTCTAAGAAGAATAAAGCACACAGACTACTTCTCAGATTAAGAAACTGAATTTTCATTTTTGGATAACACAAATTAAGTTAAAATACAGCTTGAAGAAAAAAAAAAACTTCAAGTCAGGAGCGATTTCTTAGAGCATAGCCAGGAATAACCTTAGAATGTTATGGAGTGTAGCCAAACAACAACAACAACAACAACAAAATGTTGACAACAAATAGCTGGTTTTTTAGGATCTGGATCAGCTTCAAAAAGCCATGGAGAATATAAGTGAAAATATTTGCTTTCCTGTTTTTAAGATACTGTAAGGCAATCATGACATGAAAATGTGCATTTATAAAACAGGTATTTAAAAGGGTGCTATTTTATTTACTAAAGACATCACTACTAAATTCCTTTTACTGACAAATTTAAAAGTGGATCTGTTGGGCCAGATAGATAGTACAGCAGGTAAGACATTTACTTAGCATATTGCCTACTAGAGTTTGATTCTCGAAATCTCATATGGTCACCCAAAACCCACTGGGAATGATCCCTGAATGCAGAGCAAGGAATAAACCTTGATAACTGTCAAGTGTAACCCCCTCCCTCCAAAAGACCCAAGTAAAGGCAAATTAAAGAGGGTCTGCTTATTATCCCACCCATGAAGGAGTACTTGCATGTCAGCAATTAACTTCTACACACCATTAACAATTGTGCCAGTAGCTGGAAACAGAAATGAAAAGTGAAAAGGCTTGGAAATAGTTTTATTGCTTCCCTGTCTCACTTTCCCAGACTCTGGCCATAACATCTCTCTGCTGCTGCCACTCTGTCTTATCCCACTGGCATAAGAGGTAATGAAGCAAAATAATCAGCACTGTGGGAACTGAGTGGGAAAGGAGGACAGTGTAACAGGTTATGTTCCCTGAAATGGAGGTAGAAAAAATGCTTATCATTGAGCAAACAATTAGGATTGAGCAAGTATGTCCTTTTGTCAGTATGACAAGGCCTCTGTCAGAGTGCTACCTAAGGCTGAATTAGACAAACTCTTATCTTTTCACCTTCCTTTATCATCAGATGCTGGCCACTATGGGATTAGTAAGGTCCTAGCTCTCTGAAGTTGTAGCAAATAGAATAAACCAATGATTAGAGGCTCTCAACTGTCAGCCTCTTCCCACCTCCAGGCAGAAGGTGAGCCTGGAAGAATTATGTGGGCAGCATTATTTTGTGATTACCATAGTCCATCCTTGTCCTCTTCTGGATATGCTTTACCACATGTTGCTGTAACAATTCCTCTGGGGTTTTGGTAGACCTTTTTTTCCTGTGTAAAACTTTGAAAAGAAGAGATATTTACACAAATTGTAGCTACCAGAAGGCAACTGTCTCCCTCCTGCAACTTTCTAGTATACACTTACTCTCAGCTACCAAATCTACTCTTCACAAATTTCTTGATTGCATGATCTGAAACATCATTTCTAAAGGTTTAGAGACCATTGAAACCTTGAATTAAAATAGCCCTTTACTGAGATCCTTGTTTTGTGTAGTTTTTGATGTGGCAACCTGAGATTTTCTCCATAGTTTTCTGAAGCAGACGCAGATTTCCCAGACAATAGAGATTAGGGAGGAGAGGTCACTACATGAAGCTTCCCACAAAGAGTGGTGAGTGCAGTTAAATAATCACACTAACAACTATCATAACAATGGTAGTGAATGAGAGAAATAGAATACCTGTCTTGAAGATAGGCTGGGGTGGGGAGGGATATAGGGAGTATTGGTGGTAGGAAGGTTGCACCGGTGAAGGGGAGCGTTCCTTTTTTTTTTTTTTAACTGAAACCCAACTATAAGCATGTTTGTTATCATGGTGCTTAAGTATATTATTTTAAAAAATAATAAAAAGAAATCACTTTACTTATACAGCATAAAAAATTAAGAACCAGCTATTTGCTGACAGTATTTCTTGAATCCAGACACCATGTTTTTTCTCTTCTTAAAGTTGTATTTAAGGGCTGGAGTGATAGCCCACTTGTTTTGCATGCAGCCCATCTGGGTTTTATCCCCAGCATCTCATATCCAGCATCCGAGCACCGCCAGAAGTGTTTCTTGAGTACAGAGCCAGAAATAACCCCTGAGCATCACTAGGTAAGGCCCCAAAACAAATCAAATATATAGTGTAGATAGCATTATTTCAATATTATTAATATTTATAATCTCACCCCCAACACCACAACAGTGCCAGTACCTTTCATCAATGCCCTTACATTACTTCTAGGCCACCATGTTCTTCTTTAAAGACAGAGCTGAGCAGCATATTTTCATGTCTGCCAGTGAGAAATGCTATTTGAAGCACTTCTCACAAAATAATGAGAAAAGTATAATTTATACTGGAATAATAAGTCATCTGTTACACATTGTGTGTGCTGTCCTTTCTAAAAGTAAAATAAAGCATAATTATTTCTTTGCTTAGAGTGTAGCTTTAATTTTTAAAACCACAGATCACTAGATTATATGGCAGAACAGGGCAGCAGGAGATAACCCTTTATTTCCTTAAATAGATATATTTACTATGTGTATTTCTTAATCTTCATTTAGTAGGAGACTATTGAATTAGAGAATTTATCCTTTTCAGGTTTTTCTTCATCCTTTGAAAGAGGAGGTATAAATATATCCATGACAAAAATCGTCTTATTTAAGTATTTAGGATTTACTTTTCTTTCTGAAAACAAAGAATTCAAAGTAGGGTAGAAGATAGGCAATTAGGCACAGCAACGTTTGCCTTGCAAGCAGCCGATCCAGGACCAAAGGTGGGTGGTTCGAATCCCGGTGTCCCAAATGGTTCCCCGTGCCTGCCAGGAGCTATTTCTGAGCAGACACCCAGGAGTAACCCCTGAGCACCTCCAGATATGGCCCAAAAATAAAAAAAAAAGAAGAAAAGAAGAAGAAGAAGAAGAAGAAGAAGAAGAAGAAGAAGAAGAAGAAGAAGAAGAAGAAGAAGAAGAAGAAGAAGAAGATAGGCAATTAAAAATCCAATGGAAAATTAATGTCCTAATATATGGACTGAGTCAATATTAGGGATAGATGGTAATTCAGAAGACTGAGAAGACTAAGAGAAGGGAATGTTAAACAAAATTCTGAAGCACAAGAAACCATCTAGAGGAAAAATGAGGAGTGCTTTGATCTGCAAATGAGTGGGCATTGTGTCAGAAATAAACATTCTGGGGGCTGATGGCTTGAGGGAACTCATGCTCAAGCCCCCTGAGAGGAGACTACAGTATGTGAAAGACTCTCAGCAGGCTCATCTCAGTGCTGACAGATATTTTTTACAGTTGTTTGCAAAAAGCATAAGCATTTTCCCATACCCAAGTAGGGAGCCTACTGGGACTAGAGTCATGTGATTTAGTTGGTGAGACCAAACTGCGTGTACTAACATTATCAGTGCAGTTGACAGACTTCCACGATGTGGAAAAATGTTAGCATGGATACATGTTTTTGTGTTTTGTTGTTGAGTATTTACAAACTTCACACATAAGATGCCAATATCTTTATTAACTAGAGAATACATGTAAAAAGCTAAATAAAGAAATATGCATGTTGGCAAGTGAACAAAACAATTAGTTATCCAGAATTTAACTTTTTAAAATGATAGTGCTTAGGACTGAGGGATTAACTCAAGTGATAAAGTATATTTACAAGCCTTGAGTTCAATCCTTGATGCCATGAAATCGTAGAAGTACTGCTGAGAGAAGTACTCTCACTACTCTCTACTACTAAGAGAAGCCCATAACCTCTGAGGACTTCTGACTCTAACCCCTATATAAATAATTAAAGTTAAAACTACAGTTAACTCTTTGATATAGGTTTTTATAGTTGATTTTCCTTTTTCCCCCCATAAATAGACTTTTTTGAATTCTTAGCTTGGTACTTTGCACATTGTAGCTAATAATTATTTTTGAATAAAAAGTTGATGAATAATGAATGAAAGATGACTTGCTAACTATAAACAGAATAAGGGAATCAGTCAACCTCCGGATACTTTCGAAGCTGTGTTAAATACAGTTGTGGTTTATTTTAACCTAGCTCAAATCAATGCTGATGTTTATAATTACAGGGATGGTTAGAATTCGAATGGATTTAGGAATCACTTAGTAAAAGCCTCATATTTTACCCGCAAACAAAACTGAAGTTTAGAAAAGTGAAAATCAGGGGTCAGAGGGGTGACAAAAGTGGTAGGGTGTTTGCCTTGCATGAACTAATCTAGGATGAACCACGGTTCAATCCTCTGGCATCCCATATGGTCTCCCAAGCCAGGAGTGATTTCTGAGCACATAGCCAGGAGTAAACCCAGAGCATCACCGGGTATGCCCCCCCTAAAAAAAATAAAAGTGAAATCACTAATTAATGGTCTGACTTGTTTTAGATCTCAAAATTCTGGCTTTGAATTCATAGTATTGCCAAATGGTTATTCAAGTTTACTCAGGGATCTGAAATTAATTTCAAGTAGCTATGTCTCTCAATATCATGCCACATGTATATATTTATATACAATATCTCCATTCCAGTTTATATTTCTTGTGTTTCTCTTATATTATCCAGGTAAGGATGGTCAATTTAATGTTTATTCATGTGCATGCCCAGCCTTCTATCCCTCTCTTTACCAGCTTCATCTCTTTGACTACTATTTTTGTGTGAGCACAGGTGAGTGCTATCATTATATGTCTATCTCCACCCCAACTCATTTCACTGATATGATACTCTAAATGTCTATTCATGTATAAGTAAATTTAATAACTTCATTTTCCCTAACAGCTGCATAGAATTCCAGATTCTGGCTATTATGAATAAGTACTACAGAGAACATGGGAATGCAGAGGGCTTTTCTTCATTGTGTTTTGGGGCCATTAGGGTATATTCATAGGAGCAACATTGCTGGATGCTTAATTTCTAGATATTTGAGTAACATCCCTAATTGTTTTCTAAAAAGGCTGGATTAGTCAACATTCTTACCAACAGTAAATTAGAATCCCTTAATTTATACATCTGCACAGCACTGGTTGTTCTTGTTCATTTTAATGTGTGTACACGTCTCTGTGGTATAAAATTTTACCTCATTGCTTGGATTTGCCTTTCCCTGATGATTAATGATGTGCAGCATTTTTTCACGTGCCTTTTGGCCCTCTGTATTTCTTCTTTAAGGATGTTACTGCTCCTCTTGAAAACAAATTTGGGCATTCCAAAGTCAATCAAGTAAGCACTTATGATCTTTGGAATGGTACAGGAGAGAAATGAGAAAATAAATCTAGATAGTTATGATAGGGCTGAATTTCCTACAGCCCAGAGAAAAAATAAGGAAATCTTTGGAGAAGAGCAGAATAATATGGTCTAAATTTTGTACTAGCAGAACTATCCTGACTGATTCTTGGTTAATTGTCCTTTTGGGTTAGAGAAAAGTCCAAAGTGGAAACAGTGGCTATTGAAGTATAATCTAGGGAACATTTGGAGAATGATAATAGAGTTATAAAAATTATTGAACCCCCCATAAAATGATAATAGAAGAGAAGTAGATGTTTTCTCAAAGAAAACATAGAATTGGCTAGTAAGCATATAATTCTGAAGGGTACTATGATATTACATCACATAATGAGAATGGCATACCTATCTATCAATCAATCTATTGACATAACTAAAGATAATACTCATTATATTCTATTATGGCAGTTGGAAAAAGGAACCCTCATTTTCTGTTCTTGAGATAAACTGACTCATTGACTATAGAAAATAGTAAATTATTTAGAGTCTTATCAAAAATAAAGATAGAATTGTTATATAATCCAACAGTTTCACTTCTTTGATATAAAGAATAAAAACTAATTCAAAAAGATATATATTTTCATATTTATCATATGCTTCTGTTTATAATGGAAATACCTTGATAAATTGTTCAACCACAAATGAATGGATAAATAGAAGGTGGTTTATATGCACAAATGGAATGCTACTAAGCTATGAGAAAAAAATGAAATATTGCCTTTAGTCACAACACAGGTGGACATGAAAAGTACGAGTTGAGATAAGATAGCATCTTATCTCACTCATCTGTGGAATATAAACAAAGCAAGGTACAAAACAAAACAATGCTGAGAATAAACACTTATACTCTGACTAAAAACTGTGCTTACTAAATTGCAGTCCATTAGAGGTAATAGATAGAATGGAAAATATGGAAAGTCAGGATCTGGTGAGGTGGCTCTAGAGGTAAGGTGTCTGCCTTGCAAGAGCTAGCCAAGGAAGGACTGTGGTTCGATCCCCCAGTGTCCCATATGGTCCCCCCAAGCGAGGGGCAATTTCTGAGTGATTAGCCAGGAGTAACCCCTGAACATCAAACAGTGTGGCCGGAAAAACCAAACAAACAAAAAGAAGAAAATATGTAAAGTCAAAAAGAAATGTTTACACATTATTGGTGTTGCAATATTGATTAACACAGAGTCATTTACATTAAAAAGTCCAATTGTTACAGTAATTAAAAATGTGGTTGAGGAGCCTAAATGATAGCACAGTGGGTAGGGCATTTGCCTTATATGCGGTCCACACAGTTTTGATGCCAGGCATCCCATATTATTTCTTGAACCTGCCAGGGAATCCTATATGGTTCCTCAAGGGCAAAGCCAGTAGTAACCCCTGAGTGCCACTGTGTGTGGCCCAAAAACCAGAAAAAAAAAAGATTGAATCAGGTGCTTGCTTCAGCAGCACATATAATAAAATTGGAACAATACAGAAAAAATTAGCATGGCCCCTGTGCAAGAATGACACACAAATTCATGAAGCGTTCCATCTTAAAAAAAAAGATTGAATCAGAAACACTTTGTTCATGTTTGCTCCTCTAGAAAGAGGATTCAGAAATCATTCTTGAGGTTTTAGCCAGAACATAAGGAGAATGGAAAGACCATTAATAATATTGGGAAACCAAGCAGAGTGTACTTACCTGATTTATGTGGTATCCAGAGAGGAAATTCACAAGCACTGAGTAGATTAAAATTTAAGATAGTGGGCTTGCAAACTGAGCACTTTTAAAATTATTCCAGTTAAAGGATTCCAATTCAAAAGAAAATATCTGTGAACATTATAATGTTCTTTTAGAAACCTACCTTATTAAAAAATAATTACACTCCTTAAGTTCATGTATGAAATTATATTGTGAAAGATGATTTTGGTGTATGGAACTTATTTTGTGATAAGTTTTTATCTGTGAAAATAAATGTAAATATATGGGAGCGAAAGATTGCAAGAAGTCCAGGCCCTAATATTAAAAAAAGAATCTAATCTTCTCTCAATGTTAATACAGTATAAGAACATTGGTAGTAATGGACAGACATGTAAGCTTTTCTCTATTCCCTAGTTGTTTAATATTAAGGACAGAGCAAGATGAGTTTAGTTTCCTCTGAAGCTTACCAAGAGAAGGATGCTGATAGGCACCAGATAAAGAAAGGCAATGGAGGCCTGGCCGA
>PVKC010053226.1:0-10156 GCA_004027635.1 Crocidura indochinensis
GGTATCAACCAAAGGAAATATAAATAGCATATTTATATACTACTTATATATCACATAAATAGTAATAGATGTAATAGTAAATATAATGGTAATGTATTATGATTGAGAGTAATAGATGCAATGGTAAATATAATAGTAATATTATTTTATGATTAATAGTAATAACTACAATATTAATGTAAATAATAATAGATGCAGAATAAAAAATTTGACAAGGTCCAGCACCCGTTCATCAAATATCTGAACTAGATTGACGAGATGGAAATTGAAAAATGAAAAACATTTTACTTAATGAGGAAAAACTGAAAACATTTCCTCTAAGATCTGATACAAGACAAAGTTGTCCTATATCACCATTTCTGTTCAAAACAGTATTGGAATTACTTGTCATAGCATGCATTTTCTATCCACGAAATGAGTAAAAGCCAATAATCACCTGATAAAGCATTTTATATCCAAGATATACAAGGCACAGGTAGAAATTAGCAAGAAAAACAACTAGCCTTATACAAAGATACCTGTATAGCCATTTCTTCAAACAAGAAACACAGTTGCCCAAAAGGTCCATGAAGAAATGCTTCACATCACTCATTATCAGAGAGGTACAAATCAAAACAACAATGAGATATATCATACCACAGAGACTGGCACACATGACAAAGAAAAGAATAACCAGTGGATACTTAAAGAGATTCTCATTCACTGATGGTGGAAATGCTGACAGGTCTAGTCTTCTTGGAAAAGAATATGGATATTTCTCATAAAACTAGAAATTCTGCTTTCATATATCCCAGCGAATCTATTCCTAGGAATCTACTGTATTCTATTTCTACTCTACTCTAATCTATTCTAAAGCCAAAAACACAATGTTGAGAAGCCCTCTGCTTTTCTATTTTCATCACAGCACTATTTACAATAGCTAAAATATAAACCAAGCCAAGTGCCCGAGGAAAAAAAAATGATTGTTTAAAAAGCAGCGGTATATCTGCATATGATATAAAGTTTCCCACAAATTGTGGAGAGTGAAGTTAGGGCAGAAAAGGGACTACTATGACAGTGAGAGTTGGAAATGATAGTTCTGGATAAGACAGGTGCCAAAACAAGATAACGTGATATACCTCAGTAACAATATTGTATATCACAGAGTTCAAAATCTGGGGGAGTGAAGGTAGTGAGAGTAAGAGCGGGAGAGAGGAAAAGAGAGAGATGAAAACAATATGCTTCGTAGTCAGGAAGATGGGAAGAGGGGAGGGAAACTGGGAACGTTGTGAAAGAAAATATGCAGTGGTGAAGAGTTATACATTGCATGGCTGAAATGCAATCATGAATAACTTTGTAAAATAATAGCAATCGTATTAGAAACAAACTTGTAATTGCTGTGTTTCGATCAAACAAAAGCTGTAGCATTAAAAAGAATAGGTGCTACATGGTTCTCCAAAGTTCTGCTATGCCTACCCAAAGTTCTGAGGAGTCACTAAGTTTAAACTTAGAAGTGCTTGGAGGACCATGTAGTTCAAGGGATTAAGCTCAGGGCCTTTTGTGCACTAAGGTATGTGCTCTTTTTTTTTTCTTTTTTTCGGTTTTTGGGCCACACCCGGTGACTCTCAGGGGTTACTCCTGGCTATTCGCTCAGAAGTCGCTCCTGGCAGGCACGGGGGACCATATGGGGAACATGGGGATTGAACCGAGGTCCGTCCTAGGTTAGCGCAGTCACCTTACCTCCAGTGCCACTGCCCGGCCCCGGGCTCTTAACTCTTAAATTATATTCCTGGCCTATGTATTTTCATTTATTGTTTTGGCAAAATTTTTATTTGATTTGATCAAAATACTGAGATCCATCTTTCTTGAGACAACTTAAATGTCCAAACTTGGGACAACTGGGCAGGGAATTATATCACAGGAGAACTATCAAAAGACAAAGACATCAAGGATCATTTTTGTTTATCATAGAAAATTCTAGAATGCAATAAAATTTAGTAGTTAGTTAACTTTATGCAAGAAAAGAGAGGGTTCAGGACATAAGTACAGGTGTTAAGGTTAATCCTGCACGCCTCCAACTAAAGTTTGATCCTTGGCACTAATTGGTCTGCTAAGCACCTCCATGTATCATAATGAAGTTCCCCCAAATACCACCATGGTATCCCCGATATTTCCCTGTTCTGAAAAGTTCTGGTAGCACTGCTGGAACCTCAGCTCCTCTGATTGTATCATCTGATTGATTAGATGAGAATTGCTGGGAAGAAAAACCTGGGCTTCTTCCTAAATACCAAAAATTAAATCACAAAAACAAACAAACAAAAACTGGGAGAAGGAGGAAAATGGAAAATAAATGGCAATAAAATTTATACATGAAAGTTCAGAGGAGCATGGTGATCTTCGAACTAAGAGTCTGAGAATAGTGGCCTGAATTAGAATCCAAAGACAACAAATGATTTTTGAATCATCATTGAAGCACTCTGAGAACACACTGAGAAGTATATACCAGGTGAGGTTTGTCTTTGAGTTGCCATACTCTATTTTCAATCGGTAAAAGTCTAAGTTTAGAATTAACAAAAATCAATCAGATTTTTATTCTATAGAGGGGATTTAGGAAATAATCATGCTAAAACAGAGACAACCAAATAGAGCCAATGGTAGTAATACAAGTCAGAAGTTTTGTTTCCTACAATGAACATAGAGTTAAACCAAAGTAGACCAAATGACAAATGTTTAACATAAAGAACGTTGTAGACTTGGTGAATAAAAAGAAAGAATGATAAAAAGGAGAATGAAATGAAAGCCTGGACTGAGGTAAGTTTTATTCTGCTTAGTAGACCTAGTCCCATATGAATCTTTTATTTTATTTTAATTGGTTTTTGCATCACACCCGACAGCACTCAGGGGTTATTCCTGAATCTACGCTCAGACATCACTCTTGGGAGCCTCAGGGGATGATATGGGATGCTGGGATTTGAACTATCATCCTTCTGTATGCAAGGCAAACGCCCTACCTCCATGCTATCTCTCCGGCCCTTCATATGAATCTTTTAGTTGCTTAGTTTCTAGAAACACCTTACAAGATCTCCTGACTTATAATGTGCCCTGAGTTCTGTAAAATTTAACTCTAAATACCTACTTGCATGTATACTGCTAATTATTCTTATGAAATCATAAATTTTTCCTCCAAGGACAAAGTCAGAAATAGCCTTTAAACAACAATAGGTCTGCTCCCAACAAAAATAAATCACATCAAATATAATAAAATTACAACATATTATGATTTGACTTATTGGTCCTTTATTTCCTCTGTGCATAAAGTTTTCAAAGTTCTTTTCTGTGCTTATACCATAATCTATGAAGCATGTTCTGAATCTTCTAACAAATAGAAGATGTCCTTCCTCCAAATTTTAGATGTATTATGCTACCCTCCATCTTTATAGTAATTTGCTGCCATCATTGTGTCTTCCCTAGACTGTAAGGCTTTAAAGGATGGTTTTTTTTTAATATCTTTACATCTACAATGCTAAGCAGATTGTGGGATAACATGGTAGGAGTATAATGTGTGTTGATTTAATACATTATTTGAGTCCACTTATATTGCCATTACACTCTATCAAATCCTTTTCCTAATATAGTGAGAAACTGCTAGAGCAAATAGGTATTCAGTAGCTCTTAAATCTATTAAGCATTTGTTTTCATTGAAAATGGGAGCAGCTATCATGGGGAATAATCCTACGCTGCTTCTCTTGTTAAATATTTTGCATGTTGATAGAACCAATAAGATGAAGGGCAATGAGTATATGCATGTTATGGTTTCATAATATGCCACGTACTCATCCGCCATCTCTCAATGCAAGCCATCTATAATGTCCTTCGCTTCGTATTCAGACACTGACAGTCAGAAACTGAAGCTGAAATGCAATGATTCATTCAAAGCAGACCTGACATCCATATCTGACAGAGGTGCTCGTTTGCATAATGGTATGTGTTGTTCATTTTCTCTCATGCTCAGTCACTCCTTGCTCTCTCCCATGAAAATGCCACGAGGGCATTTCTCGCCACCGTGGCCTCAAAACCCAAAGAAATCAGAGCCGAGAGGAGAGAGAAGACCACAAATAAAAACACTCTGCTGGCAGCTCTCACATCTTCATATTTCCATGCCTGCCCAGCCTTCCATTTATGTCTGGGTGCTGGTTCTATCAAACTTCTGTCTTGTATCAATTTTTAGCAGCATGGATAATTTATTGCATCTCGAATGATAGAAAACCAGCTTTATACATCATTCAGCTTGCAAAAGATGTGTAGCTTCAGTTCCTTAATGGTGTCATTTTGGCTGAATGCTATTAACAGATTACCCCTGCCTAGGGCAGTGGAGCATGTGTGGCAGAAAGATAACCTTGTGTTCGTAATTTAATATTAACTGTTTTCTCCATAGTACCTCTTTCCAGTACATTAACAACAAACCAATATGGCCTTGTCCCCTGCGGTCATATTCTTCAGCAAAAAAAATGGATTACATGATAGCAAGTTTCTGAAGATTTCCAATGAAGTACTACAAATCACTCAACACCCGCTCGGCAGAAATGAAAAATAAACAGGCTTAGATTCAATCAAATTTAATTCCTCCAATTTAGCTTTACCGCACTTCAAAGGGTGTTCTTATTAATGTCTTGGTGAACAAACTTAACAGTCATTTTTTTCCCTTCTTCTAGGAAAGCCTCCAGTCGTGTTCAACATATAGGGAGATCAAGAAAATGTTTTTTTTTATTTTATTTTATTTTTAGTGACTACCCTGTCACCGTTTGATATAAAAGTGTAAGCCATTTACAGAAAACTCTTTATGGAATTTTTATCCTATTCCATTCCCAGGAGCTAAATTTATATCCTGCATTAGCTATCATAGCACTGGAGTATTAGTCTTCTTCCTTTGCAAGCAGTTCAGGGCAGTCGGCCGCCCTATCACTCTCTACCACTCACATACTCAGGCATTATGAGTTTATCTCATCTTCTGCAGCAAGTACTAGTCCCAATTCATTCCTTTCGGCTACTTTACTAATAACCTATTCCTTATCAGGGCCTCTCCACCTCAGCTTGTGATCAAAGAACCAATTAATGGAATGGAGAAAGGTGAAGCATTCAAATAATGGAGACAGCTGTTTTTCTCTGTTAGAGAAAATCCATTTGTATTGTTATCGCACTCACAAGTTCTGCAGCTCCCATTTAATTCGGTCTCCCTCTATTTCTGCTGATGATAAAAAAAAAAAAAAGTCACAATGAATTCTGAAGAGAATGGCAGAAACATCACCGTGTTCCAGCCAGTCGAGAAGTTATCAACTCAAAAGTGAAAATACAAGCAGATAAAAAGAGGAAATGTCGAACAAAGACTCTCCGGAAAAAAAATTTTAAGTTTTTTTGCAGACACCACTTTTGGTTCATCATTTTTTTTTGCTCATATTCTGCCCTCTGCTCCATTGCAAGACTATCTACCTCAGCAAAGCTGAGGCTGATCATATCTGATGTTCCACATCAATTGAAAAGTAATTAAAGGCAGAGAGTGATCATAATTAGCTGGTAGGGACATTTCATGAACTTCATGGACTTATGACTCTGGAAACCTTGTCAGAAGTCCAACTTGAAGTGTATTTGCATCTCAACTACATACACCATTTGCCCTTAAACTGGTATTTTAAAAGTTTCTTTTCTTCTTAAGCATCTTAAGTATTTCCTTCTCAATGTCATCGGATCTCTTTTTCACTGAGCCCTGATATGAGTAGAGAGTCATTCTCAGTAACTATGGTAATTGTCCCACCATAGTTTTACAAAGAAATGTTTTGTGTTTATACATTCTCTGACTCTTTCTGTCTGGCTATGAGGCAGGAGAAACTCTTGGCTTTGGTATTATGTGATTCCACCTATATTTTCTTTTAATTAAATTGGTTCATATTCAAAAGCTGGAGTTAAGAAAAAGCAAAGATAGCCCTTTGCATTTATGTAGTGTGGAACATATTTTCTTGCAAGGGGCTAAATCCAGGGATTGTTTTTTGGTTTTGTCATATAAAAAGAGAGACATGTACATTGTTTGTTCCCCCCCTCTGGAGAATTCTCTTGGAAAACAAGAATGAGAGCTACATATTTGAATTCCTATCTGAACACATATAACTAGCAAAATAAACATGTACATGTACAAGGCTACAATGGCAAGACAGCACAATAATAATGGTCCATTCTCTCTGGATGACAACTAACAAGGGATTCCAAGATGTGTATGAGAGAGAGAGAAAGAGAAAGAGAGGGAGTGTGTGTAAGAGTACTTGCATTTTACACACTTGCAAAATGAACATTGTAAGGGATATTTTTAAAGAAATAAAAAGAAACATGGTGTAGAAAATTTTCTTTAGAAATGAATATTTTACATTGGCATTTTACTTCTATATTGGAAGGAAGCAAACCTTGTTTGATTTCCAATGCATAAATCTCTTTTTATTGTTTGTTCTGTTCCATTGAGTGGAGAGAGCTCCCATACTCAGCAATTCTCAGGGGTTACTCCTGGATATGCAACCAAGATTATTTCTGTAAGACTCAGGAGTCCATACAGGATGCCAGGGACTAAAAATTAATCTACAATTCAAGACCTACCCACTGTACTATCAATCCAGCAACCTTTTGCCTAACACAGAACTTTATAACCCTTTCTCTTTTTTAAGAAATCATTTAATTGGATCACCGTGAGATCCACAACTACAGAGCTGTTCATACTTGTATTTCAGTCAATATAATACAACACTGTTCATCAATTTATATTTCCTTCCACAGTTTCCCTCTCAACCTCCTACCCTTTCCCCAGTCTGCCTCTGTGGCAGACATTTTATTCTCTCTTTATTCCTTTGGATTAATGGATTCTACTCTACCTTAACTGCACTGCCCACTGTTAGTGGGAAACTTTCTACTATGAACTAGCTCTCCTGGCTCTCATCTCTATTTTCTCTAGATATTATTATGATACAATCATTTCCCGCCCCCACAAATGAGTGCCAGCATTCTCTATCTATTGCTCTGCTATTCTTTTTATTCATCATAATGCTTTCCTTATCCACCCATGTCTAATCAATTTTATGGCTTCCTTTTCCTAACAGCTGTGTAGTATTCCGTTGGGAAGATGCACAATAGTTTCCTTATCCACTGTCTGTTCTCAGACACTTAGATTGTTTCCAGATTCTGACTATTGTAAATACTGCTGAACATAGGGATAAGAGGGCTTTTCCACATTGTGTTTTTGGGTTCCTAGATTCCAAGGAGTTTAATTTCTGAGAAGTGGTCATATGGAGCTCAATGTCTTTTTTTTTTAATAATAGTTATATTGTTCTACAAAAAAAAGCTTTCTGATTGGCATTCCCATTAGGAGTGAATGAGAGTGCGATTCTCCCCAAATCCGTGCCAGCACTTGCTTTTCTAGTTTTGTTTGTTTGTTTTGTTTTTGGGTCACACCCGGTGACTCTCAGAAGTTACTTGGTTATGTGCTCAGAAATTGCTCCTGGCTTGGGGGACCATATGGAGCACCAGGAGATTGAACTATAGTGCATCCTAGGCTAGCACCAGCAAGGCAGACACCAGAAGATCTGCCTTTTTTTTTTCCAATACTCTGCTGTTTTAATGATTACTGATTACTGTTTTAATGATTACAGTCTGAAATTGGGGAAAGTGATGTCGCACATTCCATGGGTTGCTATACTTATTTGTGGAAGTTTATTTTTCTATATAAGGTTTAAAAGTATTTGATCACCTAGTTTTTTTTTGAAAAATGTCATAGGTATCTTTATAGGGATGCACTAAACTTGTACAGTGTTTTAGGTTATATTGTCATTTTAATGATGTTAACTCTCCCAATTCATGACCAAGGGTGTGTTACCATTTCCTAGTGTCCTCTTTATTCTTAAATCAAATTTGTTTGTTTGTCTTATTGGTTTTTTTGTTTTGGCCACACCTGGTGATGTTCAAGGGTTACTCCTGGTTATGCGCTCAGAAATCACTCTGGGTTGGGGGACCCTCTGGGACATGGAGGGTTCGAATAGTGGTCCATTTTAAGCTAGGGTGTGCAAGGCAGATGCCTTGTGCCTTGTGTCACTGTTCTGGCTCCTTGATCAGTTTTTTGCAACTTTCTTTGCATAGATCTTTCTCATCTGCTTAGTTAAGTTGATTTCAAGGTACTTGATTTTCTA
The DNA here is from genome assembly GCA_004027635.1 of Crocidura indochinensis. Lineage (NCBI taxonomy): Eukaryota > Metazoa > Chordata > Mammalia > Eulipotyphla > Soricidae > Crocidura > Crocidura indochinensis. The sequence continues at coordinate 8,196 of PVKC010053226.1, forward strand.
ATTCATGGTTGTTAGTGAAATTAATTTTTAGTGTCTCTTTCTATTTTGTACCCTGCCATTTTCCCTTAAAGATCTGTTTTTTCCTAAAAGTCTTTTTGGGAGAGTCTTTTAGATATAGAATCGTGTCATTTGCAAACTGTGAGAGATTAATGTACTCATTTACTAACTAGATGCTCTCAATATCTTCTTCTTGCCTAATTGCTATGGCAAGTACATATGTACTATATTGAAAAAAGATGGTAAGAGTGTGTAGCCTTGTCTTATCCAACATCTTGAGGAAAGGCATTTAGTTTTTTGGTCACTGAATATAATCTTTGCCATGGGCTTGCCTCAAATAGCTTTGACTACATTGAGGAGAGTTCCTTCAATTCCTTTCTTCTTGAGAGACTTTATCGTTAATGGGTGCTCAAATGCTTTCTCTGCATCTGTGATCATGTTTTTTTTTCTTTTGTTGATATGGTGTAGCATGTTGAATGACCTACATCTTATTTATTTATTTATTTATTTTTGAATTTTGGGCCACACCCAGCAGCACACAGGGGTTACTCCTGGCTCTATGCTCAGAAATCGCTCCTGACAGGCTAAAGGAACCATATAGTTTGCCAGGATTTGAACCACTGACCTTCTGCATGCCAGGCAAATGCCCCACCTCCATGCCATCTCTCTGACCCCGACCTATATATTTTAAAACATCCTTGAACTGTGGGATAAATCCTGCTTGGAATTAGCATCTGATATTTCTGATGAATTGTTTGATTCTATTTTTTAGTATTTTGTTGAGGATCTTTGTGTCTGTAATCCTGTGGTAGGTATGTGTTGTGCACGTGTGTGTTTGTGTATGTGTGGTATATTCATTTACTTTTAGTATCAGAGTAAAATTAGCTTCATATAAACTATCTGGTAGTATTTTTATTTCTTTAATTTCCTGGAAGAGCCTAAAAAGGATAGGCAGTAAGTCCTTTTCAAAGGTCTGAAATAATAGTGAATCCATCTGGGCCTGGAGTTTTGTTTTAGGAAAACCTTCTGATTACCATTTTAATTTCCTCAATAGTGATATGTCTGTTCAGATGTCTCGCATCTTCTTGTTCAATCATGAAAGCTCATAGAAAATAAAAATGTATTCACTTTTTTCTAGGTTATCTTAATTTATTGCATAAACATTCTTAAATTAATCTCTGATAATACTTTGAATAACTGTAAGTGTATTCTATGATGTACCCCTATCATTTCTAGTATGCTTTATTAGAGCTCTTTCTCATTATATCTTGTTAATTTTTTATTGATCTTTTTTTCAAAGAACCAAAACTTACTTTCATTAAATTTTTTTATTTCAAGTCCATTAATTCCATTCTATGTCCTTCTTCCTGCCAGCTATTGGTTCATTTTTTGAATATTTTCCAATTTTTAAACTGTTCTGTTATTTATACAGGCTCTTTCTTCCTTCCTTATTAATGCTTATAGAGCTATAACTTTTCCTGTTAGTACAGCTTTTGCTGTGACCCCCAAATTTTGATAACTAGTGTTCTTGTTACTATATTTTCCAGGAATTTGGGGGGTCATACCCCACAGCGCTCAGGGGTTACTCCTGGCTCTATGCTCAGAAATCACACCTGGCAGGCTCAGGGGGCCATATGGGATGCCGGGATTTGAACCACTGACCTTCTGCATGTAAGGCAAACGTTTCCTCTATGTTATCTCTCTGGCCCCTAATGGTCATTCTGTGTCTAGCTTGTTGTAGATTGGGTATCTATTCTGTTGTAGTTGGCTTTGGATGTGGTGTTTAAGTCTGATCATTTTTTATTTCTACTCAATGTTCATATGACTGTTTGTTCTTGGTATAATATCTTGATTTAAGCACCTTGATTACAGACATGATTGTAGTTGGGTATCAGTCATTTAAAAAACACCCACTTCACCAATGTAGCATTCCGAACACCAAAGCCCCCCCCCAACTTCATCCC
>PVKC010053227.1:0-10161 GCA_004027635.1 Crocidura indochinensis
GGGGGATCGAACCGCGGTCCGTCCTAGGTTAACGCAGGCACCTTCCCTCCAGCGCCACCGCCCGGCCCCTTAATTTTCTTCTTAATGTAGACAATGATGACTTCTATCTACCATTGGTTTGGTGCCTATCTGTGAACCAAAGGAATTACAGATTTCAAATCTTTTCCCTGCATGGCACCTGGATATTAGAAAACATAATGAGAATGAGCCTACTATATTTAGTATAAATTTTCTTTCTTAGTGAATGACAGTTTCACCCACACAGTTTCCTCAGCCACAGTCTCAGGTCTCTAGAAATCTCTTTGTTACTCAGTCCTGTTCACTTTCTTTCATTTTTATTCATTTAAATAGTTTTTCTTGGTGCTTTATCCCTCTTCTATTAACTTATATAGAATCATCATTATCACAGTTATTTTTCATCTAGTCTTAGAGTTTGCTCCTTTATAATTCATTCTTTAAACCATAGGTCATTTGACATTCACATGTATTTTCACGCACCAGTCAACTGAAAAAATTGTAAGTCAAGACATCATAAGATGAAGAATGTCTCTACTTTCTTCATTTAGCTTCTAGGTTTACCTCTTTATATAAACCTTTCTTACTACACTTGTCAAATGCTGCAAAATACAGAATCTAGTATGAAATTTCAAAGACATCCACAAATTTCCAAAGGACTCTAATTGCCCATTTGTTACATATTTAGTATTATTCTTTATTCTTTTTAGGAATTGTGCATAGGGACTCTTTCATTGATCTTTGTATACTCAGTGTACAGCATAGTTCCTGGCTCATAATCACACTGAGTAAATAGCTTGTTTAATAGCTAAATAAATGATGTTCCTTTATGATTTCCAGAAAAGCTCATGGCTTGCTTTGGAGGCATCTTGGTGGTACATATATATGCAGTCTCTGGAAGGTTGTCTCCATAGCTCATTTATTGAACAGCTTATGTTCTTCCACTAAATACAACTCTATTGAATTAGACTCTCTAGGTTGAAAATCATGCTTCCTGTCAAAATAATTATTTGACAGGTGACAGTGGGTAATTTTGGTGGCAGCAGGTAACTTTCTGTGTTGGGGGGCGCATTCTTATGTATCTGACATCCATCAGAAGCATCCTCAGAAAGAACTCGACACTGCCAGTTGAAACCTCTTGGTCTTTTGACGTTCTTGAAATTGAAAAGACATGCCTTTCCTTATTATTTCCTGTGTGATCTTTCTTATAATTGATTATTTACCTTTAAATTGTTTTAATTGAACCATCATGAATTACAGAGGTCAAAAAATACTCATACTTGCATTTCATGTACACGAAGTTGCAACACCAGTCTCCTCACCTCTGTCCACTACCTACACCAGTATCCTCAGCTTTCATCTGTCCATAATCTGTTTCTGTGTTAGGTACTTTTCCTTTCTCCAGTGTCTAAGTGCTGCCTTTCCTAACTTATTCCCAACCTTATCTCAGTGACAATCTTCCTCCTCAAGACAAGTTATCCTACTCTTCATTTCTATTGTCTTTGGGTATTTGATAGTTCCCTATGAAGTTTCTTTATTTAAAAAAAATTTTTTTTTGCTTTTTGAATCATACCCTGTGATGCTCAGGGGCTACTCCTGGCTATGCGCTCAGAAATCGCTCCTGGCTCGGTGAACCATATAGAATACCGGGGGATCGAACCAAGGTCGACCTGAATCAGCAGTGTGCAAAGATAAACTGCCTACCTCTATGCTATCACAGCAGCCCAGAGAACAGCCCAGAGAAAAGAATTTTTACTCAGACATGGTATGTGACTAGTTGAGAGTTTTGTTTGGGTCTGGCTAGGATTTTGCATGGTTCTGCAATTCCCATATTTTGTTCTAATCAATGGATAAGCAAGATTGTGGTACAAGAACGAACTCATTTCTGTCCTTATTGAGACTTTTTTTGCTGAAGACTTTAGTTCTGAACTCCTTGTTGAGTTAGTGAAATACTAAGTTGGCATCTTCTGAATATCTTTCCATGCTTGATCCTGCTTTCTCTTTTCTACTGTCATACCTATTTCTTGTCAATAAACATTTAAGGCTTCAGCTATTTACATGTTTGCCTTTCTGAGAACTGAAAAAGTGACACCAACACTACAAGGTATTAATAATTTTAGTTAATGAAATATATTCCTAAATGGAGTTGTGGACTAAAAGCAAGGATAGAGTTTGTCATTTGCTTCTATTGTTGCTGTCCTGATTGGGCACTAACAAAAATAAAATCTGAGGGATAGGAACAGCTTAAATTGATTCTGAAAATTCATCAGTTTGGCTACATTTCAGGGAATATTATTTTGGACACAGTTGCAGGGCTCTAGAAAGGTACTTTGAAGTTGGCCTTGGGTATATTTTTAGAGTGTGGCTCCTATATTATGAGGAATTGCTATATGAACAACAAGGTCATGCTTAGTGTACTTTGTAGGATAATCTGGTTTTAGCCCACATTGGAACTTATGCATTAAATCTATGAGAGCGGGAAGCCAATTAATAAACAGGCATTTTGTATTTGGATTTGCCTTGGAGATTTGATTTTTAAATATAGGATTAAGTGAGAGCAGAAAGCACATCACATTTCAGGCTTTACAGTCAGCTAAGTTCATGCCTGTAAGCTTCCTACAGTCTGTCAACTCCATTCTCTTCACCAAATTTCCAGGGATAATATAAAAGCACTAATTCCACCAAATACTTGTTGCATTTTAGATAGGTTCTTCCTTCAGTTTTATCTGCTTCCTGAGCCAAGTACTCTTTTAATATTCATATATAGGCTTCTTAAATTAGGGCTGTATGATTCAACAAAATAAAAAGTAAAATATATTTGATATTCACACATAGATTATGCCTATAATACAACATTAATTGTTGATATTCAAGTTACATCTAGATAGAAATCTAACCTGAACGTCCTCCTCTATTCTGGGGTATATTGGGATCTGGTTTTAGTCTTAAACACAGTCAGAATCTTTAAGGATTTTCTTAATTTCTGAGTTTCTTTGTGTTGCTGATTACCAAAGTATTCAGATAACATTTAACTCTCAGTAACAAATGGTTCTAAAAGGTTCCATCAAAAGTTCTTCAGAACCTTTCCCATTCCTTATTTCCCTGGCCCTCACTACACCTACACTCCTCTGAGAGAAGAATCACTGCAGTGAATCAGAGCAACAAGAGGGAGCTTAACACCATAGATTTATACTCGAGTCTAGTATGATTATTAATCTGAATCCTCAGAAAGTTAGGCAACCTCTTTGACTCCAACTATACTTATCTGCATAATAATGTTCTTATGATTCTTAATCTTGATTTTCCTGAAAGAGTTAAATGGAATGGTTCTACCCATAGAAGTTGTGATTTTATTTTATTTTATTTATGGGGTGCTCAAGATTCACTGCTGGCTCTTTGATGAGGATTCACTCCAGGTGGGATCATGGAATGATAAGGGATGCTAAGGAATGAACCCAGGTCCTCTGCTTGAAAGATCCTACTCATTGTGCTATTGTTCTCCCTACACCCTATAGTATAAACTTGACTAGCAATGGTGGCTTAAGCTGCATGAAATACTGCTGCAGTTATCTTCTTAACTTCTCAGTTTCAGCACAGAGCCCAACAGGGGTCACAAGATTGCTGTCTTGTTATGTATCTATATTGTTATGTATTTATAAATGTAATATATGATATATAATAATATATGATATATTAATATATATCTATATTGTTATATATCTATATATGTATTATATATAATATAATATGTTATATATAATATAATATGTTATATATAATAATATAATATAATATAATATAATATAATATAATAAATATAATATAATATAATATAATATAATAATATAATATAATATAATACAATACAATACAATACAATACAATATAATATAATATAATATAATAAATTAATATAATATAGTATAATATAATATAATATATAATACAGATATAGATATATAGATGATAGATAGATAGATAGATAGATGATAGATAGATAGGTAGATAGATAGAACACACACATAGGGGGCTGCCTGTGCTCCACTGAGAAAAATGATTGGGTCATGAATTGTTTGAAGGCCCCATAGACCCAGAAACAATTGTTATACAAAGTTGTATGTGTGAGCCCACATGCTGGTTTTAGGTAAAGAGAAAGTAGAATAGGAAGAGCAGGGTGTCTGGAAGAAGAACCAATACAGAAGGACTGGAAGTAGAGAGACAGTGACCAAAGAAAAGCCTAAGAAGTCTTGTGCATTATATTCTCTTAAGTTAGATATTTAGTACAAATCCAAAAGCTTAAGCTACTTGAAAAATATTAAAGGCCCATCCTTGGTTTTGAAACTTCTCCAAGGATAATGTTCTCTGCCTAGATCATCTAGATCATTTATTATTTAATTAGAGATCTTATGAAAGTAAAAGTAACTATTAATAATTGTGTTGAGACATTAGACCTTACCATAACTCTCATTGGCTATCTGGGAGTTGATCACTTTATCTGGATAGGTTGCAACTTTTATAAAGGGAAGAGCTTGATTTTCTGTTTCAGTGACCTATAGATATTATTATTTGTGAAGTGGTAGAGAAATTTCCAGAAGCAGAAAAGAGTTGTAATTATTTTACCCAGTAGTTGGCTAGGATTAACTTATTCTGACTGGGAAGCATTGAGCTCTGGTTAATGTTGACTATCTTCTTTCTCAGTCATCTACCAAGTATTTATAGTTTAATTTTGTCCTTTACTCTAGCCAAAAATTATTCAAAGACATAGTTTTGGGAAGTAGAAAAGATAGTGATAGTGTTTATGAAAACTACTAACTTATCAAAACTTGATCATTTTGATTTTCTGCATTTAGTGTTAGGGTCTCTAAGCACCAAATTTATAACACAGATCTCTATATTTATTAGCATATTATTAGAAACACACCGGGGGATTTTTAGCTGATGAGGAAAATCAAATATGAAAATTCTCTTATGAAAAATGATAAAGTCTGTATCTTACTCATTCAACCATTATTTCTTGAGTATCTTTATGTTATGCTTTATTTTAGGCACTGGAGATATTCAATGGAATTAGAAAGAATTTGAATCTTAAGAAAAATTAAAATTTCAAGATAGTATAGCTGGTTAACCTTTAGAATAGGAAATGATGCATCTGAACTGGACCTAACCTGATTTTGTCAAACTTATGACTTGGATATTTTTTGAGTGACAGGAAGGAGAGGGAGGGCCCTTCTTAGAAGCATTCCAATTTAAGGGTAAAGATAAGAAATTCCATATCGTATTCATGCAGTAGCAAATAATGGATTTGAGGATGCATGTCAGAAAGGTGAAGATTTGAATAATAAAATCTGAGTATAAAGTTTTTTTCACCCACCTTCACCAGTGCAGTATTCCCACCATCAATGCTCCCCCCCATCTTTCTTCTTCTGACCCGCTCTCTGTATTCGAGAGAGGCTTTTATTTCTCTCACTCGCTATCATTGTAATGCCAGTTGTTAGTGTAGTTATTTCTCTAATTGCACTCACCACTCTTTGTGGTAAGCTTCATATCGTGAACCAGTCTTTCCAGCTCTCATTTCTATTGTCTCTGGGTATTGTTATAATAATATCTTTTATTTTTCTTAAATCCCATAGATGGGTGAGACTATTCTGTGTCAATTTCTCTCTCTCTCTGACTTTTTTCACTCAGCATAATAATTTTCATATCCATCCATGTATAAAAAAATTTTATGACTTTATCTCTCCTGACATCTGCATAATATTCCATTGTGTATATGTACCGCTGTTTCTTTAGACACTCATTTGTTGTTGGGCATCTGAGTTGTTTCCAGATCTGGCTATTATAAATAGCTCTGCAATGAATATAGGTGTACAGAAAGCATTTTTTTTGTTCCCAGACTCCTAGTATACTCCTAGTATAGCTGGATCATATGGGAGCTCAATTTCTAGTTTTTTGAGGAAACTCCATGTATTTTTCGATAAAGCATTCCCACTAGCAGTGAATGAGAGTTCCTTTCCTCCCCTCAACCACACCAGCACTGATTGAGGTACAGAGTTTAATGCCAGAGAAAGGAAGAGTTCTTATTTGATGAGTGTTAGTTTGATGGTGCTCCCAACACAAAAAAAATCACAGATTGAATGACTTAAACAATGTAAAGTAATTTTCTCACAGTCTGTAACTGAGTATAAAAATTCAAACATTAATGGATTGATTCAACCTGTGATTTCTCTCCATGGTTTTCAGGTAGTTTTATTTTTTTTCAACTTAATTTATTGAATAATTGATTGATTGGCTGTTGGACCACACCCAGCTGTGCTCAGGGATTACTCCTCGCTCTGCACTCAGAAATCACTCCTGGCAGGCTGGAGGACCCTATGGATGCAGGGAATCAAACTGGGTTGCAGGCAAGGTAAATGCCCTACCACTCTACTATCTCTCTGGCTCCAGGGAATATTATTTCTTTGTGTCAATTTATGGTCTTCATCTGCAGGCCTGTACTCTTGGTATTTCTCTGTGTATCCAAATTTATTCTCATTACATGGATTGAACTTAATTAGAAAGTTATTTAATGATCTAATTATTTTTTATAGGGTCCACTCCTAGAGAATATCATGCTGAGCTTGTGTTGACAATATCTGGGCTGATGATGTTGTTACAGGGCTATATCCATAAGTACTAAGCAGGAAGCTTGCTGTGCTAGGTAGAAACATAAGGTCTTGAACATGATAAATATGCTCTACCACTTTATGTCCTTAGCCCTAATTATCTTATTTTAGCTTAGTAGGCTTTTTAAAATCTTATTTCAAGACACAGTATTATTCTGATAAATAGAGGACCAGACTTTCAATACATGAATTTAGGAAAACACAGTGAAATCCAAACCATCAAGGTAGATCTGATATATATATATATATGTATATATATACATATATATATACATATATATATATCAGAGAATCTTGTCCAGAGGAAAGTAACATAAAGACATAATACATGTGAGTACAGATTTCTGTGATATTAGTTGAAGTGGGACTATGCTAAAATATAATTTTTTTTTTGGTTTTTGGGTCACACCCGGCAGTGCTCAGGGGTTACTCCTGGCTCCATGCTCAGAAATTGTTCCTGGAAGGCACGGGGGACCATATGGGGCACCGGGATTCGAACCGATGACTTTTTGCATGAAAGGCAAACACCTTGCCTCCATGCTATCTCCTGGGCCCCGCTAAAATATAATTTAAATTATTATAGATTGTACTGCTTAGTGTCAAAATGGCTCATCATTAGCTGCACTATTATTTAAAAAGACATTAGACTTATTGATTCATTGCTAATCATTGTTAGTACTGGCCATGTGATTTAGTCACTATTCAAAATGCTTCTGAAAAAATCAATAATTCTGTTTTTTTTAGCTGACAACAAGTAATAATGAATATCCTTGCCAAAGCCTCAACTGATAAAAGTTGCTATTTTAAATTTCAGCAAGGGAAATATTATGATTATCTAAAAATGAAAAGGAAGAAAACAAATTTGAAGACTCACATGGGATATCTTGGTATTTTGGTAGAAAAATGGCAAGTACTACTTTGTCCAGTTATCTATTTTATCTAATGATGACTGTTTAGCTACATATTCTCAGTCACTTCCAAAAGTGGAATTAATTGGGCAGTTCTACAAATGACTGACTTTTATTGAATTTAATTGCTTTTCTTCTGGCTTAGAGATTTAATTTTCATTTTAATGGAATGAAAGCCCATATTGCCGAGTGGTACAAATAAAATGATCATTAATCATTCTTTTCATTAAAGTAAATACAATCTGTGATAGTGGTTAGGGAGTGGTTGGGGAACTTGCCTCACATGCATTCCTGCAGGATTGACTTTGGCTCAACACATGGCCCCTTGAGCCCCTCACATGTGCTCCTGAGTTAACCCTGAACACTGTCAGGTGTGGCTGCAAAATTAAAAATAAAAGTAAAAGCATTTCTTACAAATTTGTTTTAAATAAGTTTAAAAAACTCTGATGTTCTTTGATTTGTTTTTTTTTTTTGTTTGTTTGTTTATTGGAACCCACATAGCAATGTTTGGGACTTTTTCTTGACTCTGTGCTAAGGGTTACTCATTAACAGACTTGGAAAACCATATGTGATGCTCTGTAAGAACCTATGTTTTTGGGTGCTTGCAAGTAATATTTTCTGGTTCCAATAATAACTGATACTATTATATAGAATGACTAACATGTCACTGTTTTTAAGAAATTACCAGTGTCCTTCGTTACTAAAATTTTGTAATTATTCTATTATATACAGCCAGTTTAATTCTTGTTCTGAAGGAATATGACAATAATTTTTGTATATTAAAATTTACATTATTATTATTATTATTATTTGATTTGGGGGTCACACCTGGAAACACTCATGGTTACTCCTGGCTCTATGCTCAGAAATTGCCCCTGGCAGGTATGGGGAATCATATGGGATGCCGGGATTCAAACCACTATCCTTTTGCATGAAAGGCAAAAGCCTTACCTCCATGCTATCTCTCCAGCCCCCAAATTTACATTATTTTAATAAAAATAAAATAATACTATTTTTATTTAAATGCCAACCATTAATCTGTTAGAATATCAGAATAAGAATTGGGTACTAACAAAAACTCATTATGACTACCATTTTAAATTTAACTATTTTGTTTCTTAGAGTCTACAGCCGCAGTGGTCACAATTTTTCATAGCTCTATGCTAAGTGATCACTTTTTGCGGTACTTGTAAGAACATATGTGGTGCCCAGTGTTGAACTGAGGTTGACATATGAAGGCTGGCACCTTAAACCCTCTACTATCTACCTAGACCCGTCTTAAATTAATCTGTGTTACCATTAGTCAATAATTTTTGATAGTTTAAATATATTTTAATCTCATCCTAGTTATAAAATTTTTTTTTTGTTTTTCCCATTGTCTTTGAGACTTTTCCTTACAGGCACTTCAAAAGATCCTAATTACCAAAATTTGTCTCCACTTCTATGACACTGCTTTCTCAGAATTTTATGTATCATTGCAGAAGTCAGTCTATGTGTGAATACAATAAGGTAATTAAATTAATGTTTCTGGGTAGGTCAACTATAAAAATTTGAAACACAGCTATATGTAGACAAATTGCTTTTTTTTACTGTTGATGTAGAATAATCAAGTTAAAAAAAGTTGAAAAGGAAACACCAGTAAATTTGTTATCATTTATCCACTTCAGTCAAGTTTGGTCTCTTTAAACTTCCAAATATTGTCTTCCTGATAGTTGCATCCCCAAGTAAAAGCATTAACAAGTTCTTAAAGAATCATTTGACAGTTGCAGTGATTAATATTTTAAAGAATCTTGCCCCTGATCAAGACATGAAGTCTTCAACATAATATTACTATTCTCAGAAGATCTACAAAATGAACCTCTTTAATTATGCATAAATTATATTCCTTTGATGTGATAATATGTCTTACCTATACTACAATCACAATATGCAAGTACTGCTGTTTCTGCATCATTGATAGAATAGAAAAGAGGCAAGGTATCTATGCACCCTAGTAATACTCCTCTTTACTTCTCACTCTGTTTTTAGTATTCATGCTCTCACGCTGTCAAATTAACTGTCAATGCCAGGTAATCAGCGGAGGCTATCTTCTCTCTAAACTTGAGTCTTATGAAAATAAATGTGTTTATTTACCTTTTACCAACAGGGTACGTGGGTTCCAGCACCTAGACAGCTGTCACCTTGTGACCTCATCATCCAGCAGGAGTGGGGTCCCTACTTATATCTCTGTGTATATATTGAGTAGAGAAAGAAACAGAGCAAGAGATGTTGTATAAAGTTCAAATTGGTTTGTTGAAGGAATTTGTATGCCCAAACTATTGACTTATATTGAAATATTTTTTATTATCTTACAATTCTAAAACTTGGAAAAACTTAAAATTGAGGCATCAAAAGATTTGTTAGCCGTAAGGTCTGAATTCCCAATTACATTCTCAATTAATTCCCAATTAAATTTGTGAACCCCAAATTTAAATGATTCACAATGTGTCTTATCTTTCTCCATTTGCCCAATCCACAGATTTTTTTTTTTGGTTTTTGGGCCACACCCAGTGACGCTCAGGGGTTACTCCTGGCTA
>PVKC010053228.1:0-10156 GCA_004027635.1 Crocidura indochinensis
TATATATATATATATATATATATATATATATATATATATATATATATATATATATATATATATATATATATATAGGCCTAGTGTGCCTCACTGAGCTAAGGCACAGATCCAAAGACATTTTCAGTCTGGTTACCCTGATTTAGGAAACCTGAAACTCTTTTCCACTAATATGGCCTGCCTTGCACTTCTCAAAAGATAATGTGGCGTGAAAAATGTTAAATTTGTAGGAGAGACAGTTCTGCTATCAGCATGCTGCAGAATTTAAAAAAAAAGCTTCTAAGTGTTATAAAGAAAAAGGGTTATATTGAGAGGCAGTTTTTTAATGCTGAGGAGACTGGCTTTTTGACAAGGGCATTGGCAAAGAAACCCATATAATGCAAATGTTACTTCCAGCAGGGAGAGGTTCTTGCTATAACAATTGTTCACTATTTGCTAATTTAGTGATCCTGAAGACTTCATAGACCCTTACTATAATGAAAAATGAGAATTAATGACAGAAATGATTGAGATACATAGAAACATGTGAGAAAAACATAGGAAATAGATAATAATGCAGAGTAGCAATAACTATTTATTTATTGTTCTTGGTTTTGTTTGGTGGCCACACCCAGACGTGCTCATGGTTATATCTAACCAGGAATCACTCCTGGCGGTGTTTGGGGGACTCTATGGGACATTTGAGATTGAACTTGGGTTGACCTACTGCACTATAGCTTCAAACCTGATATAGCAATAGCTGTTGATGGTTAGATTGATATACATTTTGCATTGGCATAACTGTTTAAAAATCTAGGAAAATTTTATCTTGATGTGGTATTGAAATATACAAAGAAATTATAACTTTCAAGGAGATAATACATTTTAGAGCCATGTTGAAACAGTCTTATTTTGGAGAAAACTATTAAATACATGTTGAATTTTTGGTCAAAAAGCTTGTGCTTGATTAACATGATGGAAATTTGAGTTCTTCAGTATAGGAAAACACTTTCTGCTTTTTTAGTTATTAACATCACCTCTCTAATTTACAGTTGATTATTTGTAATTTCCAACTCACTCTGCTCTTTCTCCCTATCTCTATTTCTCCCAAACTTGTTTTTAAATTTTGAAGATCCTACACTGATTCCCATGCATCTATTACATTTCATTATATATTTCTCATCTCATTATTATTCTTTCATCTTAATGATGCATCTTGGTCATTTTTTATTTAATTGTCAACTTTCCTATTGAAAATATTTTTTTAAATTTAGGGGCTAGCATTCCATGCTTTCAATATGTCAGTTTCCTCCATTGGGCCTTTTAAGTAGTCTATTCTTTTAAGGTTATACTAGTTTTGGACATATCTTTGACATTCAAAATCAGTACTTTCCATGGCATGTACTCTAATGCTACAGGACATGTGGGTAGCCATGATTAATAACATGTTGAAGCAAGTACTCAGAGAAAAGGCTTATGCCTGCCTCCTCCGCATGCCTGTGTGAAGAGGCTTTGTTCTAGATTGCTAGCCTTTACAGTGGATTTTCTTCTTTGACTTTAATAAATCACAGTGATAGATTACTATATATCTTTTTGGTTGTTTTGGGGGGTGCCACACCCTGTGACACTCAGGGGTTACTCCTGGCTATGTGCTAAGAAATTGCTCCTGATGTGGGGAACTATATGGGACACGGGAGTATCGAACCCAGGTCTGTCGTAGATTAGTGCATGCAAGGCAGATGCCTTACTGCTCTGCACCACCTCTCTGGAGCAGATAGATTATTATTTTATTGTAAAATAATTTATACAGATTATCATATAAAACATTTTACAGTGTTTTAACATATGTCAAAAAAGTATGTGCTTTTCTCTTTCCAAAATGTCTCTCAGCTTTATTCATGGAAATAATCAGTTTTATAGTGTCTTGTTCAGACCTTTTCTAGGAGACAATTTTGTTGTATGTTTAAAAACAATTTTACCTCCCCCCAAAAAATGAAGTAATATAGTTTTAGTTCTCATGGTTTGCTTTTAAAAATATTAATTTTTCTCCTTGAATGTGTTTTCTTTGTACTAGAATATTTACATGTGCCAGGGTAAATGTAAAGATATACCACAGTAGTAGAGCTCTTGATGTGCATGTGTGAAGCCCTGAGTTTGATTCCTGGCACACACCACCAAAAGAAAACCTAGAGTAATTATTCACTTATTTCGATTGGGAATTGAGCTGTTGGGACAAAATGAACAGTGTTCAGTCCTGGGGGCAGAGGGAATCATATGATGCCAGGGATGTCAACCATAAGAAGCACCTTAACCTATGTAAGATTTCTTTAGCTCTGTAAAATATGTTATGCTTATTTTAAATATTATTATTTGACTTAAAAAAAGCCTCAAACTCTTATAAAAGTTGCAGAAAAAGCTCAAAGTAGGCCTGGCATTTTCCATTTAATTATTAGCCTTTGGGGTTGCTGAACACAAGTTGTTGGACTGGGGGTGGCATCAACCAGAGCTTCTAAGCTCTGGCTTCTGCTCTCAGTGAGTTATTTGTTTGACTGAAAGTCAAATTTTTGCCAAAAAATTAAAAATTTCAATTTTCTATTAAAATAAATTTCCTTCTGACTTATTAGCGGTAAACACTTGATTTGTAGACCTATTTTTTGTTGTTGCTGTTGTTTTTGGGCCACACCCAGTGACGCTCAGGGGTTACTCCTGGCTATGCGCTCAGAAGTTGCTCCTGGCTTGGGGGACCATATGGAAAACCGGGGGATCAAACTGCGGTCTGTCCTAGGCTAGCGCAGGCAAGGTAGGCACCCTACCTCCCGTGCCACCGCCCGGCCCCCTGTAGACCTATTTTATATATCAGTTTCTCCAAGATCAAGTAAATTTTTTCAAGTGAAAAGGATTTGCAAATGGAAAATATTTAAGAAGCCCTTGGCTTCAGCAACAGGTGTAAGTTTTTTTTCACTCTAAACAAAGCTGGTTTCTAGTTCTTCAACATCTTTTTGCATTTCTAAGATTTCCTAGATGGCACCGGGCTAAGGATAAGCCTTTTGTCTGCCACTCAGCTCTTTCCCCTCGCTAGTTTTGGATTCTGGTACTTAATAAAAACTGCAGTTTTGGCAGACTTCTCTTTCTCTTGCTCCACAAGGTGGAAAGCTCCTGGACCGCTAATGTTTAACCTTCCTCAGCTTGGTTTGGATTATTTCCTGAGTTGACCCCTGCTCCAGACCTTAATTCTCTGGGTGGGATTATGGCATGTGGAGCCTTACAAACAGGCATTTATTTCTTCACAGTCGCAAAAGGTGAATGTTTGAGAATAAGAAGCTGACAGAGTTGGCTCCTTCTTGGTCCGCAGATGACCACCATTGAAAGCTCTTTGCACAGTTTCTCCCATGCTTAACTTTTCTGAGTATTTTAGTGAGCATTTCCAACAGGCATAAGTATAATACTCTAATGACATAGTTCAACCATCAAAATCAGAAAATGTACATTGATTCTAAGTCAAAGCCCTCCAGATTTTGTAAGTCTTTTTTTTTTCCAAAATATCATTACTATATAGATTAATGATTCTATCCAAAATTCTAGGTAGTTTAGCTGTCAACTTTCTTTGAGAACCTCCAATTTGGTAAATGCTTCCTGTCTTTTTTGCTGGTTTTCTATGACCTTGATGTTTTTGATTATTATAGGTCAATCATTTTGCCAAATGTCTCACAGTTTAGGTGTATATGAACCTCATGCTTAGATCGAGCTAAGTAATGGAAAGAAATGCAGAGACCACCTATTTCTTTACTGAAGAAATTCAGTTTGACACTATGTTTAAGCTGATGTGTGCTATATGTGTTATCTTTTCTTCCTTGACTTTGATTTGTAAGTAACTTAATTGATTAGTAATAGCATTTGCAACTTTCTCATATAGTCACCATTGCCTTTCTCCTCTCTTTATTTATTGATATTGGTGTGAACACATGCAACCTTGTTTTGTCATTCAATCTGTACTGTCTCTCAATACTTATTCAAGAAGATTTAAGCTGATGCTCCAACTTTTCTGTGGATGTCATTTGAAAAGTTTTCCCAAGTCTGTTTGGTATTTCAACTTCATCTGAAGGGATAATGAACCAAAGCCTGTTTCTACAGATAGAGACTGAGGTGAAAGAAGGAGAATAGGAAGCAAATAATGTAGCCCAAAGATCTCATAGTGGAGAATATTTGCAATTACTCCTTTTTGGACCCAGAACTCATGCCTGTGCTTGATCTGCAACTCTTCCCAGAAAATTCCTTATCTCTACAGCCATCCACAGTGTCCACTCAGATTCTTTCCACTGTCTTTGTTTGTTTGTTTTTGTTTTGGGACAACACCCAGTGGTTCTCAAGGGTTACTCATGGCTCTGTGCTCAGAAATCACTCCTGACAAGCCTCAGTGGACCAAATGGGATGTCAGGGATCAAACCCTAGTCGACCATATGCAAAGCAAATGCCCTACCTGTGTACTCTCATTCCAGCCTCTCTTTCCATTTTTGATCTTCACAGTCAATGCTCTGTTTATTTATATTTCAGAAATATTTTTTTCTCCTGAAGATATTCTCTAGCCTACATGTTATTGAAAGTACAAAAAAGCTACTTATAAAACAAGGTGACAGTATACTGTCACGTTCAGTCACCACTTTGGGACATTATGACTAAATGAATTCTCAACCAGGTGTTTTCAACCTACATTAGTTGTTTTTCAACAGGTTTCCAAGTACATTGTCTGGGGTCCACCTACATGGGGTACGCTATCTTTATCTCATGATAAATAGCTATAGTTAACATTCTTAGATATCCTTAGTAGGACATAGACATTATATCCAAATAGTTATGTGCTTGTTGCCAATTCGGGACATTTATTGGTTTGAATGTGAAATGTCAAATTAATATTTTTGGTAAGATTAGAGTGACTTATGATCCATAAATTTCATTGACATTTATTCTATAGGAAAAGAAAAGATGGAGAACAGTTGCTTAGGTCTTGAGAATGTCTTTGCTACACATTTCGACATATCATGGGTTTTTTAGAAGCAAAGAATAAACTTAAGAATAGAAAAGATGGGATAAATAAGGTAAGTAGCTCCTGAGGTGCCATGTTCTAAGTGACCAGGCTTCAGGGCCCAGCAAACTTGATGTCCTGACTCAGTTTCTCATTGGTGTTCTGGTTCAGTTTCTCGGGAACAACAGTGGCCCTGAGCTGAAATGGAACTGGAGCTTGAAAGAGCTGAGATGTGTTTGTAGGTCATTTTCATGTATTTATATAACACTAACAGAATAAAATTAATTACTTTTCTTGACACTGCAAATGCTTTCATCTAATAGGAAAAGTCACACTGGAAGGACTCAACTTCGATATTAAAAATAATCTCTAAATTTAAATGATGTTGTTATTGATGATTTTTTTCCCCACAAGTGCATTGGAGAAGAGGGGAGGTTGAAAGTGGTTTTTATCTCATTAGCATGTCTTCACTGTTAACTGTTTGTAATATTAGTTCTCTTTGATCTTCCTTTTGATTATAGTGTGCAAGGCTGATATAATCTGTTATTATTTCCATTAATAACTAAGTATCTCTTGTGGTTGACAAGGCAATTTGTTATTATCAAGCTGACTTTGTGCAGAGCAAAGAGTTTCACCAGCTCCCCCACTGGCTCATGTAAAACAACAGGCATTTATCTCCTCTAAGCAGACTGCAGATACTTTGTCTTTTCAAAGGGACCCTGAGACCCACTGGACTAGGTCAGGAAGTACCTTTGACACTGAAATAGAGAAAATTCGGGGCAGGGGGTGCCAATTCCAAGATGGACACTATTTTAACCTTAGAGCCGTTAGCAAAATGAGCATTTGAAACCAGAACATATTCTCCTCTCCCTGGTTTGCTGGTTTAAATTTGGAAAGAGCAGGTGAGGATTCAGACAGGAGGAAGTTAGGAAGCAGAAGCTGAAGTCCCTTTTGCAGCAAGCAAAGCATGTTTTCATTCTCATGTCCTTGAAATTCCAACCTTCCAGGTTGTGATTTGGGGCCAATTTTTTTAAATTTGTTTTTTGGGTTTTTTTGGGTGGCACACCCAGTGACACTCAGGGGTTACTCCTGGCTATGCGCTTAGAAAGTGCTCCTGGCTTAGGGAACCACATGGGATGCAGGGGAATCAAACCATGGTCTGCCTAGGCTAGCACGGACAAGGCCTTACCCTTTTCACTACTGCACTAGCCCCTGGGGCAATTTTTTGTTTTTGCTTTGATTTATTTCAATTGTGTGTCTTTTTTTTATTATTTATTTAAACACCTTGATTACAAACCTGATTGTGGTGAGGTTTCAGTCATGTAAAGAACACACCCCTTCACTAGTACAACATTCCCACCACTCCACCCCACCCCACCCCCACCTGTACCTTTTTTTTTTTTTTTTTTGGTTTTTGGGCCACACCCAGTGACGCCCAGGGGTTACTCCTGGCTATGAGCTCAGAAGTCGCTCCTGGCAGACACGGGGGACCATATGGGGAACCGGGGAATCGAACCGCGGTCCGTCCTAGGTTAGCGCAGGCACCTTACCTCCAGCGCCACCGCCCGGCCCCCCACCTGTACCTTTTAAGATAGAAGATATATAACTCAAGACCTAGTTGTCAAGTTTCTTTATTTGTCTGTGGTTAATGCATGACTTCATCCTCCTTCCCAGAAACACTGAGCAATTTGACAGATGTGAAAACAGACAAGGTTGATTTTCAAAAATAACTGTACCAAAGTAAGAAATGAAGGAAGGGAAGGAAAAGTAGGAAAGGAAGGATAGAAAGAATAAAGAAAGGGAAGGAGGGAGGAAGGAAGACTAAGTAAATTTTAGATAAGACAGCTTCATATTTCTTTTTTTTTTTAAAGACCTTTCATTTTTTATTTATTTATTTATTTATTTTTTGGTTTTTTGGGTCACACCCGGCAGTGCTCAGGGATTACTCCTGGCTCCATGCTCAGAAATTGCTCCTGGCAGGCACGGGGGACCATATGGGGCCCCGGGATTCGAACCGATAACCTTTTGCATGAAAGGCAAACGCCTTACCTCCATGCTATCTCCCAGGCCCCTGCTTCATATTTCTTAAGTAAGATGGAAGGATTTTTAAAAACACCAGCTCTTCTAGTGGATTGAGTTGGCACCATGACAATTCAACCACCACCAGAAATTAATTTTTCTAAATCTACTGGTTTGGAAGGCAAATAATATTTGGCAGCATTACTAGTCCATTGAATTTAACTCAATCAACAGTAGCACAAAGAGAGCAAATGAACTATTTCAAATGGCAAAGTCAATGAGACTCAATATTGATAGCTACTGGGACATCCCCAAGTCAAAATCTTGTCTGTGGGTATATCTACTACTGCATGAATAGACACTGACCATCTTTGCCAATGGTAATGTAAAGCCAAGTGCCACTAGTGTAATAAAAGTGGGAAGAGAATGATATTTACCTATATCATTAAAGAAGACCCGTTAGTCCTTTTAGTAGAGGTCAATAATGAAGGTATTTTGGGATGTTACTTTGACTTTGACAGTACTGAATTGCTGGTAGAGATCTCCAGTGAATACATGGGAGATTTAAACTGGATCTGGCAACAAATATTCAGCTCTTTTATTATCCATCCAGATTGTATTTCAGTTGGCAGTCTGTTAGATTACAAAGATAATACCTGCTCCCCTTGTATATATTTGTTTTCTATTTGGTTTTACCCCAAAATAGAGATTGTCTTACATGTAAACCCAAGTGGGACTGGCTCAGGATAGCCTGAGCTACTTCTCCTTACTCTGTCCTTACTCCCCCATCTGGGGAGGTCTATGTAATCAATAAAAGCGATCATTCTGGTAGGCAACCTGCTCTTGATATGAGATAGAAGATGGCCAGAATACCTGTATTTAACCCTCAGTCTGGTCTGGATTATTTTATGTAGCAACTCTGCTGTAGACTCTTCACCTGGAGTTGGAGATAAGGCACGTGGGATGATTTTTACAGTAGTGCATCCTTAGGGTCAAACTTAAAAGCCTTTATTGATTTCCTGTAGATGCACAACTACCAAAAATGCCCTCTTTAAACATAATACCTGATTGGTTAGATGGTGTCAGGTAGTGCTGAGAATCATTTAACCCCATTTTAGGAACTGCCAACAAATGGAGAAAGCAGTCACCTTTAGTGCTTAACTATGAATCTTCACTGAGTTAGAAAAAAGTTTTGCTCATGTTTTCAGGTTTTAATTTATGCCATGCTTTGAGACGACTTTTGTATTTTTCTGCTTTAAAATAAGCAATAAGGCAGATGTTTTACTATTCTAAGAATTACAGTACTTTCTTTTGTTGTCTACACTAAAATAATAAGAAAACATAGGGTGTTTTTTAAATCTAAATTGATGTCAGTTCCTCTTTTTGAGATATTCATTTTTACCAAATATTCAGAACATGCTAGATCCAGAGCTCTTTTGACACTGTGACTATCTCTTCCCACCCACCCAGTAGGTATTAGGACTTTTAGAATTATCTTCCTGGTCCCAGAAATGATTGGAAGGCATCAAACTCCTGGTGATTTCTTTACCTTTATCTCAGGGAAGTCAGCCCCCTGCCCTTGATTACTGTGTAGCAGCACCATGTAGACACTGCTTATTCCATTTGTTGCAAGGTGTGGAATTTATCTTCTGGGAAAGCTACAAGCAATTCTCTGGGTGACTCACCTTCATATAATAGAAATCAGTCATGATTTGTTAATTTCATCTGTCCATTCATGGGAGAGGAAAACTCATTAATCATGTGGTCTTGTCATTGACTTTCTGCCCAGGAATAAAATTTTGAGCAGTACAGTATTCTACTAGAATACTGTCCTTACTGAGTAGGAACCATCATTCTAACATTTAAAATAAAGGCATCTGGGGCCAGTTAGATAGCATGGAGGTAAGGCATTTGCCTTCCATGCAGAAGGACGGTGGTTCAAATCCCGGCATTGCATATGGTCCCTCGTGCCTGCCAGGGGCTATTTCTGAGTGGAGAGCCAGGAGTTACCCCCTGAGCGCTGCCAGGTGTGACCCCCCAAAATAAAAATAAAATAAAGGGATCTGGAACTGGGAGAATGCATATTTGATCCCTAACACCAAATGATTTCCACTTGCATTAACCCTCAGTCCTGCTGGGGTAGCCTGAGTATAATTGGAGCCCCAGGCTCCAAAACGAGGCTCTGGTGAGATGAGGATCTGGAAGTATATGTCAATACAGGAAATAATCCACACAGTGAAAAGGTCCAGAAAATCCAACACTCAAGTCAGGAATCTTACCACACAAGCCTTCTGCTCCTAAGAAGGAAAGCAGCTTAGTGGAGGAAGACCAAAGATTGAACACTTGCCTTCCTCAGACCCCTGCTTTTACTGACAAGAATCAGGTCACATCATCCTAGGGTGGGAGAGGAATACCAAGTAGGAAATAGCCCAATAATCCCCTCATCAGATCACACCCTAGGCTGGACAATGAATATTGAGCAGGGTGGGACCAGTAACCCAACACCTGAGGAATCTCTGACACAGCAGGGCCTGAGCAACATTGCATCCAAATCATACATAGAATCACCATCCCAAATTGCCATATGAAAAGTGAGGCTCATCTTAACACACACACACACACACACCTCTTAATAATAAATATTTATTTTTATTTTAAAACAAAGATAATTTTTTTATTTAAAAAACAGAATAATTTGATATAAGATATCAAATTTATGAATTATGTTCATAGAAACCATATATGTGTTAGATCCTTTCTAGAAGTATAAGTACTTCAAAATCAGTCAAGATAACTATGGATATATGTGTGCCTTTGCATGAGCATGTGTTTGGTACATATTTTCTATTAATTATTTCTTTAATTTTACTTTTGAAAGAGAAGAAGAAAAAGCATGAAAGGTGGAGTGAATTGGGTTTAGGGTGAATTTTGGAGTAATAAACTTTGACAGGAAATATCTAACTTTTATTGGATTGACTAACCTCTGAAGGGGATGTCAGACTGAGTGGGAGTGGAGCTACTTGACAAAATTATTTTGTTAAGCTGTTATTACTCTAACTACATATTGGAGAATGCCATTTAAAATGTATTATAGTCAGTAATTATATACATGGACTTATACATCTATTATGAATATAAACA
>PVKC010053229.1:0-10159 GCA_004027635.1 Crocidura indochinensis
GCAGGTAAGGTGCCTGCCTTACCGTGCTAGCCTTGGACTGACCACGGTTCGATCCCCCGGTTCCCATATGGTCCCCCGTGCCTGCCAGGAGCGACTTCTGAGCACATAGCCAGGAGTAACCCCTGAGCGTCACTGGGTGTGGCCCAAAAACAAAAACAAAAACAAAAAGTATCTATAATGAAGAATTCCTAACAAGGGACAGGAGCGGTGCTGCAAGCGGTAGGGCATTTGCCTTGCATGCGGCTAACCCAAGATGGACCGCAGTTTGATCCTCTGGTATCCCATATGGTCTCCCAAGCCAGGAGTGGTTTTTGAGTAGCCAGCAGTAACCTCTGAGCATTCTGGGTGTGTCCCCCGCCAAAAAAAATCCTAGCAAGGTATGTAATACTTTTTTGTGGATTTATTATAAGAAGAGAAAAATTATAAAGACAGTAGAATTTCCATCTAAGTTTATTCTTAGAGAATAATGAATGTTAAAGCAAACATTTTTCTTTACTTAGGGTATATTTTTGATACAATATCAATGAAATGCAGTATCAATAGTAAATGAAACTTATTCACAAGAGAATGAGAAGTGATGCAACACTGGGCCACGGGAAAACTGCAAGAAACACATCATGAGTATTGTGTGGCCTATTTGGTCAATCAGAAAATGGTTACTGTTGCAAATTTTTTACACACTCCATAATTTAATATGCTAAAACAACAGTTCAAGAAATAGGATGGAGATTTCATGTGCCCTACCCTAGTTTGACACCCAGCACCACAAGATCCCTGAATATCTACAAATCTAGTCCTAAAACTCCACTGACTTCACCTACCCTCACCTCCACGCCTCATCATGATAAGGTGACTAGCACAATCCCAAACACAGATAGAATTAAGCAATAGTATAACCTCATGACCTCAAATTGAACACTACTAGAAAGACTCCCTCCCATGTCACCTCCCAAAAGAAGAAAGTCAACACAGAGCATACATTTTATATAATTTTAATATTATTTTAGTTTTTCTTATAAGCAGTAGAGCATGATCAACATTATTGAACATGAGCCTTTGTACTCAGATGTTAGTTTCTAAACTAAATTCCTGGAACTTAAATTTCTGAGTTGATAAAGTTTTGCATTTGATCTTTCTTTTCTAATAATTCACTCCCACTTAACTGGAAACATATTTATTATGATCAATTATGTGATACACAGTCTTTGAATAAAGTAATTTATATATTTTTAAAATATATTAAAGCCTGTCCCATAAGCAAGATGGTGCCTGAATTATTTGATAATTTAAATTTAATTTTTAATTTATATGAATGCTGTCATATGGCAATCATTGGCATATGGTTTTTTTATTTAAGTAATTATTATATTTTTATCCCATCAGTGCTGACCTTAAACCTAGATCATGTATTCTTACTTCTATATATTTTTATTATATGAGTACATCGTTTTTTTAAATTTTTGTTATCATTGGTATCTTATTATTTTTACATGCATAGCTTTAAAAAGAAGTGAAACATTTTAAAATAAATTATTTCCTGGAAAGTCTTGCAAGCTATCTTTAGGGAAGTGCTTCTTACATTTTTATGTGTATAAAAATTACCAGAGTTGAACTCGGACACAGGTAGAATACCTGAGCCATAGACTGGGGTGTGGACCCAGGTAATCAGATTCGTTGATGGCTTATGTGAAACTGGAGAAAAAAGAGGAGGCAAACTCAAGAAGGAAATTGACCCCACCTCTTCCCCTGAGAAGTCTAGGAACTTTAGGACTTATTATTGTCTGCTAGGAGCATTTGCACATTACAAACACTGGAATTTCTTCACTATCTTGCCACCTGATTTCCTGAGAGACATGGACTCAGAAGTGAGGAATAGCTGTTTACACAAAACAAAAGTCAGACTAAATATTACCAATGATTTTTTTGGTCAGTTGTCTTTCCCCTCACAGAAAAGAATTTCAGGAAGAAATTAATAATGAAATAAAACAAGTCTATTACGGAAAAAAGGGAAAGGAGAGAAGTAGATACAAGTAACCCGTGCAAAAGAAAACAGGGCTTCTCCAAGAAACTAAAGTAATGTTTGGGAGAAGGATAAGAATGAATATTTTCATAACTACCTTTGTCCAAATTCTTTTTTGTTTGTTTTTGTTTATTTTTGTTGCTGTTGTTTTTGTTTCGGGGCCACACCTAGTGACACTCAGGAGTTATTCCTGGTCATGTGCTCAGAAATTGTTCCTGGCTTGGGGGAACATATGGGATGCCAGGGGATCAAACTGCAGTCCGTCCTAGACTAGTGCGGGCAATTTACCCGTTGCGCCACTGCTTCAAGCCACTTTGTCCAAATTCTTTGCCAAAGTAGGTGTATTTCTTTACACAAATAGTTGATTCCTTGGGTTTTTCCAAGGAAAAGCATTGAACTTCAAGTAGTTCATTCTTAGGTTAGGGGAAAATGCCTTTTCCCCTGAATTCTGGAGCCTCTCATCAAAGGGATCAGTCTGCACCTTGCCTGGAAATTCTACATCTCAGTAATTTTCTAATTACTAACCCCATGGTGAGTTGTTTTTTGTTTTCTTTCTTTTTTTTTCTTGTTTACTTTTTTTTTACTTTTTTTCCCTTGATATGAGTTGTCTGTGTCAAAAACCTCCATGCTTTTAGGCTGGTTCAGGTTTTAGACTCTTTTTCCATAGATACTCTAGTTGGGGCCCCATCTTCTTGACTGTAACATTATCTTGAGAGCATTCCTTGATGAATAGAACACACAGATAAAGAATGAAACAGCATAGTGCTAGGTTGAGAAGGTTAAGGTGTTACTACTTTTATGTGTGTTTGTAATACATAGTGATGAAAATATGATTATCTCATCAGTATTTTTGAACAAGAAATTAATTATAATATCTTTGGCATCTCTTCACATATTCTAAGATGTCTACATACTTGGGTTTCCTTAAGTATTTTTATTATTTTCCATTTATTTATTTGCTTTATTATTGAATCAATACTATTGTAATGATTGATCAGTTCTGAATCAGTACTACGTATATGCCTTTTTTGGGGGGAGTTACTCCTGGCTCTGTGCTCAGAAATCTCTCCTGGGTTGGGGGAGCATATGGGATGCTGGGAAATGAACCCAGGTCTGTTCGTTTGTCTGTTGCATGCAACACAAAAACCCTACCACTGTGCTATCTCTCCAGCCCCTCATTTTCATTTTTGTTTTAAAAATAATTTCTGATTTTTAATTTTTTAAATTTGTATTTTAATTGATCATTTAATTGGAAAATTATGAATGTTCTATTTTAATTGCTTATTGCATTATTTTCTCCTGTGAAATCTTTTTACCTGGATTTTTGAAAATATTGATTGTTATAGAGGAATTTTTTTACTTTGTACAGTTCATTTTATAATTATATATATATATATTTGTAAATGCAACACAATGTATCTATTATAGAAAAATGTCAAAAATTTTGAAGCCATGGTGGACCACACTCAGCTGTATTCATAATTTATTGCTATATTTGTGCTCAAGGGTAATTATGAGTGATGTTTGAGGAGCTGTATGAGGTACGAAAGACTGTATGAAGCATCTGCTTTAACCTCTCTATTTTTATCTCTCACCATACTATCGCTTACTTCTTCAAAATGTTTTCTTTTTTAGGAAACTCATACATGCACATGTGTGTGTTTGTATTCATAAATGCATAAATATTTACATTCATTTATATTTTGTGCTAATTCATTAATTATAGCTGCCATACAATATCTATCAATTATTGTCTAAGTAACAGTTTTATATATTTATAAAATAAGGGATAGTGCTCAGTGGTAAAGTACTCACCTTGCTAGGCATGCTGAGCTCAGGAGTTCAAATTCTTGCACTACTAAAAAAGGTGTCTAATTTCTTTTCTCATGATTCTGTTTATGTGTCTATATATTATTATTTGTTTTCTTTGTCTGGGTGCCAAACTTAGCAGGGCTCAAGGAACCATAAGTGTGGCTGCTGATTTATTCTTGTTTGGATGCATGCAAGGAAAATGCCTTACCTCACATACCTCAAGTCCTTCTCATGATTCTGTTTTTTTTTTTATAATATCTTTATTTAAGCACCATGATTACAAACAAGTCTATAGTTGGGTTTCAGTTATAAAAAATAACATTCCCCTTTATCAATGCAACATTCTCACCACCAATGTACCCTAACTCCCTCCTCCCCCACCCCCTGCCTGTATTTGAGACAGGCATACTACTTCTCTCAATCAGTACCATTGTCATGATAGTTCTTATTGTGCTTATTTCTCTAACTGCTAAGTCTTTTAGGTTACTCAGCTATCTGCAGTTAGCAGGAATTCAAGTGTGAATAATCAAGTATGCCCTTATTCCCATTCTGACTGCTGATGCTAACAACGTGTTTGGGACCCTGTTTGCATGTGCTCCATCACTCTATAAAAACTAAACAACACTTCCTCTTAAGGTAATCTCAGGACAGCAAGGGCCAAAAGAATAACGTATTTTTCATCTTAAATTTGCACCGATTACAATTACAAGGTCAATTCAATCGCATGCCAAACTGTCTCAAAATCTGACCAAATTTAATGAGTGTAGGATAGGGAACATCTATGCTTTGAGTTAGATGCTATATATCTCAGGTATGCTTTTATAAGTGTGGGTATATATAGACATTCAAACAAGTATCCATAGGTTTAATAAAACAAGCATGTACTTGAAAAGACAGTATACACATATTCTAACTTATGCAAGAACAGTACTAAAGGGGAAAAATCGAGACCTTGCATATTTTTTTAGAAATAACTTGTTTTATCAAGTCCACTTCCTGTCAATGAAAGAGTTAATGTATTCCAAAGACAACCATCTCTTCAGGACTATTGAAAAATGCTATACTTTGGAAGGAATAACAACAAAGAGTCTATGAAAGGAATATCTCTATCTTTCTATAGCTACATGTTCTTTCATCGTATCCATGCTGTGTGTTAAATCTCATTCACTCTTTCTGCATATTATTAAATAATCCATCTTCTATTGTCTGGACATCTTTAAAACTGTTATGTATAATACAAAATGGTCAAATTAGGCTCATAATGCAATGAAAGCAAAATGATAGCTTGTAGTTTAGGGACACGGTCTTTAACAATATCTAATGATCTGAAAGAGAAATTATAAAAATTATGTATAGCATAATACTTGGTTATTCTAAACCATAACTCAGCAAACATTTTGCAGTCCAAGTATGATAAAACCATACTTCTTTAATCCTACTATTAAAATGATCTGATCCTCTCTCCCCAATTTTGACACAACTAATATAAAGAATAAAAGTGCATAATGATTAAGCTGAGAGTGTTTCTTAAAATCACAGAACAAGTTTATCACTATCATGTAATTTAAAGTATAGGTATTTTATTATAATTTATTTCTTTGTAACAAATCATCCCATAATTTTTGACCAAAAGCGGAAAAAATATTTAGTCTTCTCATAAACCTGCAATTTGAGGCAGAACTAAGTGGGCAGCCTGGAGTTTTCTTACTATTAGCAATGGCAAGGGATACAATTGACAGCTAATGCTGGGAAGACTCAAATAGATGGTAGTTTAAACAACCTAGATAGGGGGCATATCTCTTTAACTCTTTGTAGCTTCCAGTTGTCTCACACAGAATAATTAGGAATTCCTGACTTTTTAGATATATTTATTAAGGTTCATAAAGCTGTATCCCAAGGGAGAAATTTAGGTGGAAGCTCAATCCTTTTATTTAATGAAATAGTCTTAAAAATTATGTAGTGTTACTTCCACCACAATGTATTTATCAAAACAGTCAAAAATTCCACACAGTTTCAAGGGAAAGAGTTATTTCATCTACTTTTTCTGTGACTTGAGGATGTAAATTGTGTAGCTCTGGAAACATTACTAGTCAGGGTTTTTTTATTGTTACTAAATACAATGTCTTACCTTAAATTAGTTATTAATTTTGCCTTGTGACATCTCTTACTTTATGCAGTCCTAACTCCTAAGTATTTACTGCTAACATGGAAATTAATAAATAGAAGCTTTTTAGTGCTCACTGGTATATACTTTCTTTTTTCTTTTCTTTTTTTTTTTTTTTTTGGTTTTTGGGTCACACCCGGCAGTGCTCAGGGGTTACTCCTGGCTCCATGCTCAGAAATTGCTCCTGGCAGGCACGGGGGACCATATGGGGCATCGGGATTCGAACCGATGACCTTTTGCATGAAAGGCAAACGCCTTACCTCCATGCTATCTCCCGGGCCCCCTGGTATATACTTTCTTAAATAGTAGAAATGCAAATAGTAGACTAACTTGAATAAGGTTACTGTATGTCAGTGTAAAAACAGCTACTATTTTCTTATTAAATGATATTGTATATTTTAAAATGGTTTTGAAAATACAAAACATTTAGCCTGTAACAATGACTTATTCAACTTGTTTGATTTTATGCAAGGTAGAGATCAGAAGTTATGCAAGGTTAGTTTAATAAGAACTATGGACAATGGCAATTTTTACTTTATAACCTATTTTTTGTTTATGATTAATTCAGCTAAAACACAGATTTATTTTTCCTTTTATTCCAAAGCATGAGTAGTAGGAAGTGGAGAAGATGGATTAAAAATTTTAAATGGGAAAATAAAAACCTGCCCCAGGATTGCTTTGGAAAGTCTTTGAAGTTCATAGCTAACAGGACTTATGAGACTACCGATTTAAACTGTTTATAATGAAAGGGATGGTTTTCGTTTTAACAGTGAAGCTAAATTCTTGCCTTTAGAAATAACTTTTTTCCAGAACTGGCATCATGATGTAAAAATCATCTACTCATTTTGGCTATTATTTACAGTCCCCACTGAAATGGAAAACAAGGCTTGAAATGCTTTAGAACACAATAAGAAAGATTCATATTTAATATTATTACATCAAGGAATCAGTAAACTCAGTAAATAATATAGAAACAAAAGAAAACAGCATCTTCATTCTGGTGGTTCTTATTGGCTTTTTGTTATATCCTGTGGTATTCAGAACTTTCTTCTGGCTCTCTGCTCAGAGGACTCAAATGAGAGTCAACCATATGTGAGGTAAGTGTCTTAGACATCGTTCCAGTCCCATACATTTCAACATACTATATATTTATGTACCTATGGAAATATTAAGTAATTATAATGTACATCTCTAGTTATGTGAAGAAATACTAATTGATAGTCAAATCTACACCTGATTGGTATACTCAAATCTACACCTCTATTTTAGATATTAAAAGACTTAAATGAAGTTCACCACTTACAAGTTGAAGATGCTGCTGTATTTCTTGAAAGTAAAACATAGGATGTTAAATTAAAATTGCTTTGATATATGTATAAATACATACATATATATATATACCCATCTATTTACATGGTAAACTATTTAATGTTTGACATGATATTTTTCTCCTCCCAATCTACTTGTCTTTGCAGCTTGATAAAGAGCATTGTCTTTCTTCGAATTACCCAAAGGCCATCAAGCTGACCTTTCCTTTTCTAAGTGCTCTCTAACTTTACTGTCTTTTTTCCATATTCATTGATAGTCCTAAAATTTCATTCTTTTGATGATGCCTAAATCAACCTACTGTGCACAATGTAATTCTGAAGTTTTTTCAAAGATGATGCTATAGTTCACATAATATAAGAATAGTGGCAATTCTGGAGAATTTTAAATGATTCCCCTAGAATTCCTTTTGCAATATGAAATTTATTTAAGGTAAAAACTAACTAAACTAATAATAACTCTAAACTGATGATAAGTTAATTATGTTAAATGTGAGAGGCAAAAAAATTAACCTCTTATTGTTATCTTGTCACCCTATTAAAAATCTTAAAGTCAAATTAATATAGTTAAGTAGTCTATTTTTCTCACCATAGAATAATAAAACCAGATCTATTCATTTTAGATAGGAAAAAAGACTTATATCCTGTAAAGTTGATTATCATAAATAATGATGAATCATAGAAAATACCAATAAAAAACATACAACCTGGGGCCCGGGAGATAGCATGGAGGTAAGGCGTTTGCCTTTCATGCAAAAGGTCATCGGTTCGAATCCCGGTGCCCCATATGATCCCCCGTGCCTGCCAGGAGCAATTTCTGAGCATGGAGCCAGGAGTAACCCCTGAGCACTGCTGGGTGTGACCAAAAAAAAAAAAAATAAAACATACAACCTAGTAGAGATATAATTGAACTTAAAAATCTGTAACAATAAATAAAAATGTCTTAATTTTTATGAACTGAGTCTATCACATCAATCGTAAACTTTGTATCTCAAATATAAAATGATGCAACTTGAAATTAAATGAGATATATTATGAATAATGCATTAAATTAGTAACCAGAAAAAATTAAAAGTGAGTTAGTTTTATAATCAACAAAGAATTTAAAGCACAATTGTAATTAAATTAGTCATGAAAGTGTCTATGAAATCAATGTCTTTCATGTAAAGTTGACTGAAAAGTAATCTAACAGAGTGCAAGGTTCAAAAACAAAAGTGATTAAGAATATTACTTTTACAATTTCCAGCTAAATAAAAATAATAACTTATTTATATTTCATTAATTATTTTTGAAAATAATAACATGAATGATAAACCATATTATATAAAAATAAGTTATATTTCTGGTATTATATACATATACCTATAACATATATCCATGTACTAAATATCTTACTAGAAAAACTATACCAGTCATTTAGATATCTAATATTGAATTTTAGAACTCATCACATATGATCTTGTTTTCCTGCCAAAAGACCTATAGAAAACATTCTTTTTCTTTCTTACTTACATATAGTATCATATATGTAAAAACACTGTGGTTTGAATCTTTATATATATTCTGGATACTAAAATAAAAATTTTGCAATTCAAAATTAATATTTAAATGATCATTCTAACTCAAATAGTTTATGATTTTTTATATACCTATTTTAAATAAAAACTGATCCTTCACTGGTGATCTTCACTGGTGTTTATTCATTCATTCACTTACTATAGTTTCTAAGAATTATAACACTACACAGCACTTGAATATTTTCCAAAAATAAAGCATCGAAAAAGTCCTGGTGGCTGATATTGAATAGCCTGAATATTTTTATTTATTTTATTTGTTTGGTTTTTGGGCCACACCCAATGATGCTCAGGGTTACTCCTGGCTATGCACTCAGAAATCACTCTTGACTTGGGGGACCATATGAGAAGCTGGGAGACTGAACCACAGTCCGTCCTAGGTTAGCACGTGCAAATCAAATGCCCTACCATTTGTGCCATTGCTCCGGCCCCAAATAGCCTAAATATTAAGATGAGTTCTGAGCCTTTTCAGTCAATATTCACTTTTTAATTTTATTGTGGTCAAAGTGAATTAAAATTATTTCACAGTAATATTTGAGGCACATAGTGACAATGAATGAGGGGCATTCCCACCACCAGTGTTTTCCTCCCTCCATCCCCGTTCCCAGCATGCACTCCACACCTCTCTCCTTTACTCCCATAATGCTAGTGCAACTGTTCCCCTCTTGTACAGCTTGTTGTAGATTGGAGAAAATATTTGTGTAGATCATATGGTGGAAGGCTAAGAGAGAGATTTTCTTTATGGTTCTAGGAGTTCTGTTCCATCACTGTTGTTGTAATCAGTCTTCTGTAATTGGTGGTCTTGGTTTTTTCTTCAGATCCTAATACAGAGTCTCTAGGGTATCGTCTTTTAGCATAGTTCCAGAAGTTCTGCTCAGTCGCAGTTGTCAAAGTCAGGTGTGTTGGTTGTAATTTCTTGCCAAGGCATGTGTTGTGGGGCTGGGAGTGTGTCTTTTCAGTTTGGGGACTTGGTGGTGGTATATTGGAGCAGGAGGTAGGTCCCGGTAGCTACTGGGTTAATAACTGAGGGTAAAGAGGTTAAATTAGGAAAGATAATGGATCAGGATTAATGGGGGATGAGAGCCTAGAAGAATTTCTGAAGGGGAGATAAGGAGTATTACATAAGAGGGGCTATATACAATGTAGGCATGGCTTGTTTACATTTTAGGCTTGGCAATCAGAGAGGAGTTCACTGTCTACAAACTCATGCCCACACAAAGACAGACATTTTTTGTACTATTTTTGTACTACTATTATTTTTTTT
>PVKC010053230.1:0-10156 GCA_004027635.1 Crocidura indochinensis
TCACAGGATTAACTATAGACTCTTTATAGGTTCATTTGCTCTCCCCTTGGTGCTTTTTTGGTGTATAAAGGGCTTCTGCTCCTTCCTGGGTGATAAAATAGCCTTCTGTCTCTAGAGGTCTCGGTATCTGCACAATTCAAGGAGTTGAACTTATGATTATGGCTTTCTTCGTGGTTCTCAAAGTTTTGTTCCTTCAGTGATTAAAATGACACTGAAGAATGTTCCATTTATCTGAAAATCTTCCTCTAAGGATTTGACTCAGCTGCTTTCTTTATGTGTCTTGTGCATTCTTCAAATCGTTCAGTAATCTTGAACAAATTTGTAGTGATCTTTGTGTTCTTCCTAAGACTCACTTATTTTACTGCTTCCAGTGACATTTGACCCAGTTTAGAGACGAAAATTCATTTTATTCCATAATTCTACTCATTCTTTCTGATTTGATTGCACTGAGGTTCTATATGATCCTTTCCAAGAATGTTCCATTTATCTGAATGTCTTCATTTCAGGATATGACACAGCTGCTTTCTTTATGTGTCTTATTCTCTCTTCTAAATCGTTCACTAATCGTTAACAAGTTTGCAGTGATCTTTGTGTTTTTCCTAAGACTATATGATCCTTTGTAAGAATGTTCCATATTTCTGAACGTCTTTCTCTCAGGATTTGATTCAGCTGCATTCTTTATGTCTCTTCTTCTTTCTTACAATTCGTTCACTTATCGTGAACAAATTTGTAGTGATCTTTGTGTTTTTTCTAAGACTTACTTATTTTACTGCTTTCAGTGACCTTTGACACAATTTAGAGACGAAAATTCATTTTATTCCATAATTCTACTCATTCTTTCTGATTTGATAGCAATGAGGTTCTATATGATTCTTTGCAAGAATGTTCCTTTTAACTGAATGTCTTCCTGTCAGGATATGACACAGCTGCTTTCTTTATGTGTCTTGTTCATTCTCCTAATTCGTTCACTAATCTTGAACAAACTTGTTGTGATCTTTTTGTTTTTCCTAAGACTTACTTACTTTAATGTTATAAATGACCATTGACCCAATTCAGAGACAGAAATGCGGTTTTCTCCATAATTCTACTCATTCTTACTGATTTGAGTGCGCTGAGGTTCTATATGATCCTTTGCAAAAATGTTCCATTTATCTGAAAGCATTCCTCTCAGGATTTGACTCAGCTGCTTTCTTTATGTGTCTTGTGCTTTCTTCAAATCGTTCACTAGTATTGAAAAATTTGTAGAGATCTTTGTGTTTATCCTAAGACTTACTTTCTTTATGTTAGAAATGACCTTTGAACCAATTCAGAGACAGAAATGCAGTTTTCTCCATAATTCTACTCATTCTTTCTGATTTGAGTGCGCTGAGTTTCTATATGATTCTTTGTAAGAATGTTCCATTTTTCTGAACGTCTTTCTCTCAGGATTTGATTCAGCTGCATTCTTTATGTCTCTTGTTCTTTCTTCTAATTCGTTCACTAATCTTGAACAAATTTGTAGTGATTTTTGTGTTTTTCCTAAAACTTACTTATTTTACTGTTTCCAGTGACCTTTGACACAATTTAGAGACGAAAATTCATTTTACTCCATAATTCTACTCATTCTTTCTGATTTGATAGCAATGAGGTTCTATATGATTCTTTGCAAGAATGTTCCTTTTAACTGAATGTCTTCCTGTCAGGATATGACACAGCTGCTTTCTTTATGTGTCTTGTTCATTCTCCTAATTCGTTCACTAATTTTGAACAAATTTGTTGTGATCTTTTTGTTTGTCCTAAGACTTACTTAGTTAACTGCTTCCAGTGACTTTTGACCCAATTCAGAGACAGAAATGCGTTTTTCTCGATAATTCTACTCATTCTTTCTGCTTTTAGTGCACTGAGTTTCTATATGATCCTTTTCAGTAATGTTCCATTTTTCTGAACGACTTCCTCTCAGGATTTGATTCAGCTGCATTCTTTATGTGTCTTGTGCTTTCTTGTAATTCATTCACTAATCTTGAACAAATTTGTAGTGATCTTTGTGTTTTTTTATGTCTTATGTAGTTTATTGCTACAAGTGACCTTTGACTCAATTTAGAGATGAAAATTCATTTTACTCCATAATTCTACTCATATGCTCTGATTTGATTGCACTGAGCTTCTATATGATCCTATGCAAGAATGTTCCATTCTACTGAATGTCTTCCTCTCAGGATTAGACTCAGCTGCTTTCTTTATGTGTCTTGTGCTTTCTTCAAATCGTTCACTAATCTTGAAAAATTTGTAGTGTTCTTTGTGTTATTCCTAAGACTTACTGACTTTACTGTTACAAATGACCTTTGACCCAATTCAGAGACAGAAATGCGGTTTTCTCCGTAATTCTACTCATTCTTTCTGATTTGAGTGTGCTGAGTTTCTATATGATCCTTTGTAAGAATGTTCCATATTTCTGAACGTCTTTCTCTCAGGATTTGATTCAGCTGCATTCTTTATGTCTCTTGTTCTTTCTTACAATTCGTTCACTTATCGTGAACAAATTTGTAGTGATCTTTGTGTTTTTCCTAAGACTTACTTATTTTACTGCTTTCAGTGACCTTTGACACAATTTAGAGACGAAAATTCATTTTATTCCATAATTCTACTCATTCTTTCTGATTTGAGTGCTATGTGGTTCTATATGATCCATTGCAAGTATGTTCCATTTATCTGAATGTATTCCTCTGAGGATATGACACAGTTGCTTTCTTTATGTGTCTTGTTCTTTCTTCTAAATCGTTCAATATTCTTGAACAAATTTGTAGTGATCTTTGTGTTTTTCTTATGTCTTATGTAGTTTATAGCTACAACTGACCTTTGACACAATTTAGATAGGAAAATTCATTTTACTCGATAATGCTACTCATATGTTCTGATTTGAGTGCACTGAAGTTCTATATGATCCTTTGAAAGAATGTTTCATTTATCTGAATTTCTTCTTCTCAGGATTTGACTCAGCTGCTTTCTTTATATGTCTTGTCCTTCTTCTAATTTGTTCACTAATCTTGAACAAATTTGTTGTGATCTTTTTGTTTATCCTATGACTTACTTAGTTCATTGCTTCCAGTGACCTTTGACCCAATTTAGATACGAAAATTCATTTTACTCGATAATGCTACTCATATGTTCTGATTTGAGTGCACTGAGGTTCTATATGATCCTTTGCAAGAATGTTACATTTATCAGAATGTCTTCCTCTCACGATTTGAATCAGCTGCCTTCTTTATGTGTCTTGAGCTTTCTTCAAATCGTTCACAAATATTGAACAAATTTGAAGTGATCTTTGTGTTTGGCCTAAGACTTACTTATTTTACTGCTTCAAGTGACCTTTGACCCAATTTAGAGATGAAAATTCATTTCACTCCATAATTCTACTCATATGTTCTGATTTAAATGCACTGAGGTTCTATATGATCCTTTGCAAGAATGTTCAATTTATCTGAATGTCTTCTTGTCAGGATATGACACAGCTGCTTTCTTTATGTGTCTTGTTCTTTCTTCTAAATCGTTCACTAATATTGAACAAATTTGTAGAGATCTTTGTGTTTTTCCTAAGACTTACTGAATTTACTGTTACAAATGACCTTTGACCCAATTCAGAGACAGAAATGCAGTTTTCTCCATTATTCTACTCATTCTTTCTGATTTTAGTGCACTGAGTTTCTATATGATCCTTTGCAAGAATGGTCCATTTTTCTGAACGTCTTCCTCTCAGTATTTGATTCAGCTGCATTCTTTATGTCTCTTGTTCTTTCTTCTAATTCGTTCACTATTCTTGAACAAATTTGTAGTGATCTTAGTGTTTTTTCTAAGACTTACTGACTTTACTGTTACAAATGACCTTTGACCCAATTCAGAGACAGAAATGCGGTTTTCTCCATAATTCTACTCATTCTTTCTGATTTGAGTGCACTGAGTTTCTATATGACCCTTTGTAAGAATGTTCCATTTATCTGAATTTCTTCATCTCAGGATTTGACTCAGCTGCTTTCTCTATGTTTCTTGTGCTTTCTTCAAATAGTTCACTAATCTTGAACAAATTTGTAGTGAACATTGTGTTTTTCCTAAGACTTACTATTTTACTGCTACAGGTGACCTTTGACTCAATTTAGAGATGAAAATTCATTTTACTCCATAATTCTATTCATATGTTCTGATTTGAGTGCACTGAGGTTCTAGATGATCCATTGCTAGAATGTTCCATTTATCTGAATGTCTTCCTCTAAGGATTTGACTCAGCTTTCTTCTTTATGTGTCTTGTGCTTTCTTCAAATCGTTCACTAATATTGAACAAATTTGTAGTGATCATTGTGCTTTTCCTAAGACTTACTTATTTTACTGCTACAAGTGACCTTTGACCCAATTTACTCATAATTCTACTCATTCTTATTGATTTGAGTGCAATGAGGTTCTATATGATCCTTTGCAAGAATGTTCCATTTTTCTGAAAGTCTTCCTCACAGGTTTGATTCAGCTGCATTCTTTATGTCTCTTGTTCTTTCCTATAATTTGTTCACTAATCTTGAACAAATTTGTAGTGATGTTTGTGTTTTTCCTAAGACTTACTTAGTTCAATGCTTCCAGTGATATTTGACCCAATTTAGAGATGAAAATACATTTTACTCCATAATTTTCTCATTCTTTCTGATTTGAGTGTACTGAGGTTCTATATGATCCTTTGCGAGAATGTTCCATTTATCTGAATGTTTTCCTGTCAGGATATGACATAGCTGCTTTCTTTATGTGTCTTTTTCTTTCTTCTAAATTGTTCACAAAACTTGAACAAATTTTTAGTGGTCTTTGTGTTTTTCCTAAGACTTACTGACTTTAATGTTACAAATGACCTTTGAAGCAATTCAGAGACAGAAATGCGTTTTTCTCGATAATTCTACTCATTCTTTCTGATTTTAGTGCACTGAGTTTCTATATGATCCTTTGCAATAATGTTCCATTTTTCTGAACGTCTTCCTCTCAGGATTTGATTCAGCTGCATTCTTTATGTCTCTTGTTCTTTCTTCTAATTTGTTCACTAATCTTGAACAAATATGTTGTGTCCTTGGTTTTTTTCATAAGACTTACTGACTTAACTGTTAAAAATGACCTTTGACCCAATTCATAGACAGAAATGCGGTTTTCTCCATATTTCTACTCATTCTTTCTGATTTGAGTGCCCTGAGGTTCTGCATGATCCTTTACAAGAATGTTCCATTTATCTGAATGTCTTCCTCTCAGGATTTGACTCAGCTGCTTTCTTTGTGTGTCTTGTACTTTCTTCTAATTCGTTCACTAATCTTGAACAAATTTGTAGTGATCTTTGTGTTTTTCTTATGTCTTATGTAGTTTTTTGCTACAAGTGAACTTTGACCCAATTTAAAGATGAAAATTCATTTTACTCCATAATGCTACTCATATGTTCTGACTTGAGTGCACTGAGGTTCTATATGATGCTTTGCAAGAATGTTCCATTTATCTGAATGTCTTCCTGTCAGGATATGACACAGCTGCTTTCTTTATGAATCTTATTCTATCTTATAAATCGTTCACTAATATTGAACAAATTTGCTGTGATCTTTGTGTTTTTCCCAAGACTTAATTAGTTAACTGCTTCAGTGAAATTTGACCCAATTTAGAGACGAAAATTCATTTTCCTCCATTACTCATATGTTCTGATTTGAGTGCACTGAGGTTCTATATGATCCTTTGCAAGAATGTTCCATTTATCTGATGTCTTCCTCTCAGGATTTGTCTCAGCTGATTTCTTTATGTGTCTTGTGCTTTCTACTAATTCATTCACTAATCTGAACAATATTGTAGTGATCTTTGTGTTTTTCTCATGTCTTATGTATTTTATTGCTACAACTGACCTTTGACCCAATTTAGAGATGAAAATTCATTTCACTCCATAATTCTACTCATATGTTCTGATTTGAGTGCACTGAGGTTCTATATGATCCTTTGCAAGAATGTTCCATTTATCTGAATGTCTTACTGTCAGGATATGACACAGCTACTTTCTTTATGTGTCTTGTTCTTTCTTCTAAATCATTCACTAATCTTTAACAAATTTGTAGTGATCTTTGTGTTCTTCCTATGACTTACTGACTTTACTGTTACAAATTACCTTTGACACAATTCATAGACAGAAATGCAGTTTACTCCATAATTCTACTCTTTCTTTCTGATTTGAATGCATGAGGTTCTATATGATCCTTTGCAAGAATGTTCCATTTATCTGAATGTCTTACTCTCAGGATTTGACTCAGCTGCTTTCTTTATGTGTCTTTTGCTTTCTTCAAATCGTTCACTAATCTTGAACAAATTTGTAGTGATCTTTGTGTTTTTCCTAAGACTTACTGACTTTACTGTTACAAATGACCTTTGAACCAATTCAGAGACAGAAATGCGGTTTTCTCCATAATTCTATGCATTCTTTCTGATTTGAGTGCGCTGAGTTTCTATATGATCCATTGTAAGTATGTTCCATTTTTCTGAACGTCTTCCTCTCAGGATTTGATTCAGTTGCATTCTTTATATATCTTGTTCTTTCTTGTAATTCGTTCACTAATCTTGAACAAATTTATAGTGATCTTTGTGTTTTTCCTACGACTTATTTATTTTAATGCTTCCAGTGAACTTTGAACCAATATAGAAACGAAAATTAATTTTACTCCATAAT
This sequence comes from Crocidura indochinensis, assembly GCA_004027635.1. Lineage (NCBI taxonomy): Eukaryota > Metazoa > Chordata > Mammalia > Eulipotyphla > Soricidae > Crocidura > Crocidura indochinensis. The sequence goes on from PVKC010053230.1 coordinate 6,695, forward strand.
TCTACTAATTCTTTCTGATTTGAGTGCACTGAGGTTCTATATGATCCTTTGCAAGAATGTTCCATTTATCTGAATGTATTCTTCTCAGGATTTGACTCAGCTGCTTTCTTTATGTGTCTTGTCCTTCTTCTAATTCGGTCACTAATCTTGAACAAATTTGTAGTGATCTTTGTGTTTTTCCTAAGACTTACTGACTTTATTGCTACAAATGACCTTTGACGCAATTGAGAGAAGAAAATTAATTTTACTCCATAATTCTACTCATTCTTTCTTTTTTGAGTGTACGGAGGTTCTATATGATCTTTTGCAAGAATGTTCCATTTATCTGAATGTCTTGCTGTCAGGATATGACACAGCTGCTTTCTATATGTGTCTTGGTCTTTCTTCTAAATCCTTCACTAATCTAGAACAAATTTGTAGTGATCATTGTGTATTTCCTAAGACTTACTGACTTTACGGTTACAAATGACCTTTGACCAATTCAGAGACAGAAATGCGGTTTTCTCCATAATTCTACTCATTCTTTCTGATTTAATGCACTGAGTTTCAATATATTATTTACAAGAATGTTCCATTTCTCTGAATGTCTTCCTCTCAGGATTTGACTCAGCTGCTTTCTTTATGTCTCTTGTTTTTCTTCTAATCCGTTCACTAATCTTGAACAAATTTGTAGTGATCTTTGTGTATGATCTTTATTTAGTTCATTGCTTCCAGTGACCTTTGACCCAATTTAGAGATGAAAATTCATTTTACTCCATAATTCTACTCAATATTTCTGATTTGAGTGCACTGAGGTTCTATATGATCCTTTGCAAGAATGTTCCATTTTTCTGAATGTCTTCTCTCAGGATTTGACTCAGCTATATTCTTTATGTCTCTTGTTCATTCTTCTAATTCGTTCACTAATCTTTAACAAATGTGTAGTGATCTTTGTGTATTTCCTAAGAATTACTTACTTTCATGTCACAAATGACCTTTGATCCATATCAGAGACAGAAATTCGGTATTTTCCATAATTCTACTCATATATTCTGATTTGAGTGCACTGAGGTTCTATATGATCCTTTGCAAGAATGTTCCATTTTTCTGAATGTCTTCCTCTCAGGATTTGACTCAGCGGCATTCTTTATGTCTCTTGTTCTTTCTTCTAATTCGTTAACTAATCTTGAACAAATTTGTAGTGATCTTTGTGTTTTTCTTAAGACTTACTGAGTTTATTCCTACAAGAGACCTTTGACCCAATTTAGAAAAGGAAATTCATTTTATTCCATAATTCTTCTCATATGTTCTGATTTGAGTGCACTGAGTTTCTATATGATCCTTTGACAGTATGTTCCATTTTTCTAAATGTCTTCCTCTCAGGATTTGACCCAGCTGCATTCTTTATGTCTCTTTTCTTTCTTCTAATTCGATTCTCTAATATTGATCAAATTTCTGGTGATCTTTGTGTTGGTCCTAAGACTTACTGACTTTACTGTAACAAATGACCTTTGACCCAATTCAGAGACAGAAATGCGGTATTCTCCATAATTATACTCATATATTCTGATTTGAGTGCACTGAGGTTCTAGATTATCCTTTGCAAGAATGTTCCATTTTTGTGAAGGTCTTCCTCTAAGGATTTGTCTCAGCTGCATTCTATGTCTCTTGTTCTTTCTTCTAACACGTTCACTAATCTTGAACAAATGTGTAGTGATCTTGTGTTGTTCCTAAGACTCACTGACATTCATGTCACAAATGACCATTGACCCAATTCAGAGACAGAAATGCGGTTTTCTCCATAATTCTACTCATATGTTCTGACTTGAGTGTACTGAGGTTTTATATGATCCTTTGCCAGTATGTTCCATTTTTCTGAACGTTCTTCCTCTCAGGATATGACTCAGCTGCATTCTTTTTGTCTCTTGTACTTTCTTCTAATTCGTTCACTAATCTTGAACAAATTTCTGGTGATCTTTGTGTTGTTCCTAAGACTTACTGACTATTTTGTCACAAATGACCTTTGACCCAATTCAGAGACAGAAAGGCGGTTTTCTCCATAATTCTACTCATATGTTCTGATTTGAGTGCACTGAGGTTCTATATGATCCTTTGTAAGGATGTTCCATTTTTGTGAAGGTCTTCCTCTCAGGATTTGACTCAGCTGCATTCTTTTTGTCTCTTGTACTTTCTTCTAATTCGTTCAGTAATCTTGAACAAATTTGTTGTGATCTTTGAGTTTTTACTAAGACTTACTGACTTTCATGTCACAAATGACCTTGGACCCAATTCAGATACAGAAATGCGTTTTTCTCCATAATTCTATTCATATGTTCTGATTTGAGTGCACTGAGGTTCTATATGATCCTTTGCAAGAATGTTCCATTTTTCTGCGTGTCTTCCTCTCAGGATTTAACTCAGCTGCATTCTTTATGTCTCTTGTTCTTTCTTCTAATTCGTTCACTTATCTTGAACAAATTTATAGTGATCTTTGTGTTTTTCTTAAGATTTACTTAGTTCATTGCTACAAGTGACCTTAGACCCAATTTAGGGAAAATTCATTTTATTCCATAATTCTACTCATATGTTCTGATTTTAATGCACTGATGTTCTATATGATCCTTTCCCAGAATGTTACATTTTTCAGAACGTCTTCCTCCAAGGATTTGACCCACCTGCATTCTTTATGTCTCTTGTTCTTTCTTCTAATTCGTTCACTAATCTTGAACATATTTGTAGAGATCTTTGTGTTTTTCTTAAGACTTACTTAGTTTAATGCTACAAGTGATCCTTGAACAATTTAGAGAGGAAAATTCATTTTATTCCATAATTCTAATCATATGTTCAGATTTTAGAGCACTGAGGTTTATATGATCCTTTCCCAGAATGTTCCATTTTTCTGAATGTCTTCCTCTCAGGATTTGACTCAGCTGAATTATTTATGTCTATTTTTCTTTCTTCTAATTCATTCGCTAATCTTGAACAAATTTGTAGTTATCTTTCTGTTTTTCCTAAGACTTACTAACTTTCATGTTACAAATAACCTTTGACCCAAATCAGAGACAGAAATGCGGTTTTCTCCATAATTCAAACTCATATGTTCTAATTTGAGTGCAGTGACGTTCTATATGATCCTTTGCAAGAATGTTCCATTTTTCTGAACGTCTTCCTCTCAGGATTTGACTCAGCTGCATTCTTTATGTCTCTTGTTCTTTCTTCTAATTCGTTCACTAATCTTGAACAAATGTGTAGTGATCTTTGTGTTTTTCCTAAGACTTAATGATTTTCATGTTACAAATGACCATTGACCTAACTCAGACACAGAAATGCGGTTTTCTCCATAATTCTACTCATATGTTCTGATTTGAGTGCATTGAGGTTCTATATGATCCTTTGCAAGAATGTTCCATTTTTCTGAACGTCTTCCTCTCAGGATTTGACTCAGTTGCATTGTTTATGTCTATTGTTCTTTCTTCTAATTCG
>PVKC010053231.1:0-10150 GCA_004027635.1 Crocidura indochinensis
ACTGGGACCCAAACCGATGATCTTTTGCATGAAAGGCAAACGCCTTACCTCCATGCTATCTCCCGGGCCCCTGGTACTTGATTTTCTAAGCAGCAATTGTAAGTGGGATTATTTTCCTTCTAATTTTTATTTTGATATGTGATTTACCAAGTTGTTCAAAATACAGTTCATTTTAGGCATTAAACATTCCAACACCAATCCCATTACCAGTATGACCTCTTTCCACTGGTGTACCAATCCCACCCATCACAATTGCTTGCCCTTATACAGGCACAAACAAATTTACTTCATGTTGCTTGTTACAACATAAAGGCAAATGAAATTATCAGAACTCGGATCAACACAGGTCAATTTGAAGTGATTGTCATATCTCTCCATAGTGTTACTGAAATCATTGTTTAAGGATTTACTGGGCTGTGTGGTTGGTGCTAGTTGAGCCTTCTGTGATACTGTGTAGGTTCACTAAGCTTGGTAGATTTCTATGCAATTTTCCCATCAGATTTTTTGTTTTGCTTTGTTTTGGGGTCACACCCAGCAGTGCTCAGGGGTTACTCCTGGCTCTAAGGTCAGAAATCGCTCCTGGCAGGCACGGGGGGACCATCTGGGATGCCGGGATGCAAACTACCTACATTCTGAATCAGCTGTGTGCAAGGCAACACTCACCTGCTGCGCTCTCTCTGGCCCTTCCCATCAGATTTTTTGTAATATTACTGGGCTGACACTCCAATAAGATATTGAAGTGTTGTGCGGCTATGCATTGCATGATTTATTGGTCTAAAACAAATGTAGTGGCTTGGAAGTTTAAGGTTAAGGTAAGGTTAAGTTGTGGAGCTGAGTTGCTTCTGTCTGAAGTTGTAGCTGCTGTACATTCAGCTGCTGTAGTTAATGTAGAAAGGAATCTGCTGCTCCTCCCCACTTCTAAGGCTGCTTCAGACATATCAGCCAGGACCAGACTACATGGGAACAATCAAGCTGCCGTTTTTTTCTTTTCAAGCTTAGTGGAGGGTCTGGGCTATTTTTCTGCCAGGAAGATGGAAGGTGGTGGGTTGGGCTGCTGGGTTTTTTGGTGGCAGGGTAGATGCAGACAGCCTTGGGCCAAGCCCATTTCACAAGGAAAGCCTAGTTTTCATCCCTGTAGTCTAATCTTACTTGAGAGGAATTTTGCTGCTTATATTTGATTCTAGTCATGCAGTGGGGCTGTTTCTGTCAGAGGGTGTAGGGGGTGGCGTTTTGCTGCAGGAGTTCATGCAAAAGGGGGATCTGTGCAATCATCATCCCCTCATTACTCACTACCCCCCTTTCTGAGAGTGTCACAGAAGTATCAGCCATATCTGGGAATTATTCACGGCCATTTTCTTTTGGAGCTTGGAGAAAGTGATTGTTTTCTTAATTTCTTTCTCTCTTCTCTCTTTCCTGTTTTATATAGGAAAGTCATGGATTTTTGTGTCAACTTCTTTTTTTTTTTTTTTTTTTGGTTTTTGGGCCACACCCGGTGACACTCAGGGGTTACTCCTGGCTATGTGCTCAGAAGTCGCTCCTGGCTTGGGGGACCATATGGGAAACCGGGGGATCGAACCGTGGTCCATCCTAGGCAAGCGCAGTCAACGCAGGCACCTTACCTTCAGCGCCACCACCGGCCCCATGTTCTTTTTAACTACTTTAAAGACTTTTTTAAAATAATTTTTAGTGGGGCCCGGGAGATAGCATGGAGGTAAGGCGTTTGCCTTTCATGCAGAAGGTCATCGGTTCGAATCCCGGTGCCCCATATGGTCCCCCATGCCTGCCAGGAGCAATTTCTGAGCATGGAGCCAGGAGTAACCCCTGAGCACAGCCGGGTGTGACCCAAAAACCAAAAACCAAAAAACAAAAACAAACAAACAAAAATAATTTTTAGTGTGACTAAAAGTGAATAACAAAAGAATATGAAACACTTTATGAATTTGCGTGTCATCTTTGTGCAGGGGCCATGCTAATCTTCTCTGTATTGTACCAATTTTAATATATGTGCTGCCAAAGCGAGCACTATTTTTAAAACTTTTTTTTTTTGGTTTGTTTTTGGGTCACAACCGGCAGTGCTCAGGGGTTACTCCTGGCTCCATGCTCAGAAATTTCTCCTGGCAGGCACGGGGACCATATGGGCACCGGGATTCGAAACGATGACCTTTTGCATGAAAGGCAAACGCCTTACCTCCATGCTATCTCCCGGGCCCCTATTTTAAAAACTTTAACGGTTTAAAAATTTATATTACAACATCATGATTTACCACATTATTCATGATACAATTGTTTCAGGCATTCAGTGTTGCAATGCCAATCTCACCAGCCAGCGTGACCTTCCTCCCACCATGTCCCCAGTTTTACCACCCATCACTGAAGCCTACCTCCTTAGCAGGCACAAATTAATTTCATATTATTTGTTACAACACAAAGGAAAATGCAATTTTTTAAAAATTAGTTTGTGATTATTATATTTCACAATGATGTATTGAAGTCATTGTCTGAGAATTTTTTACTGTGCCTTTTGGTGCTTGTTAAACCTTCTGTGTTACTGTTTTCACTGAGTGGAAATCGCTTTCCTATTAGATTTGCTGTGATCCTACTGAGTTGACTATAAGTGGTTTGGTGGCTTGATGAAGTCCAGTTGTGGAGCTGGGTGATTTCTGTGCTGGAGAGTGTTGGGCTGGGGTAGGGGTGCTGTTGTGCCTTCAGGCAGAAAGGGGCATCTGCCCATTTCAGGAAATCTTCTAGTAGCTTTTTTTTTTTTTTTTTAGAGTCTTTAGGCTTTTCTAAATACTATATTATGTCTTCTGCAAATAGTGAGAGTTAGACTCTTTATTTTTATATATATATATATATTTTTTTTTGTTTGTTTGTTTGTTTTGTTTTGTTTTTGGGTCACACCCGGCAGTGTTCAGGGGTTACTACTGGCTCCATGCTCAGAAAATTGCTCCTGGCAGGCACGGGGGACCATATGGGGCACCGGGATTCGAACCGATGACCTTTTGCATGAAAGGCAAACGCCTTACCTCCATGCTATCTCCCGGGCCCCTATTTTTTTTTACTCTTTTTCAAATATGTCCTTACAGTTTCAGTTTCTTTCTTTCTTTCTTTTATTGTTTTGGAAGATGATTGCTTTTATTTCTTTTTTTGGTTTCTGATTTTTGGGTCACACCCAGCAACGCTCGGGGATTACTTCTGGCTTCATGCTCAGAAATCGCTCCTAGCAGGCTCGGGGGACCATATGGGATGCTGGGATTTGAACCGATGACCTTCTGCATAAAAGGCAAACGCCTTACCTCCATGCTATCTCCCGGGCCCCCGGCGTTTGCCTTTCATGCAGAAGTGATATCTGGATTGGTAGTTTGGGGCAATTACCCTGAAAACTATGGAGAATGAGAGTCAGAATTGCTGGTTAAGGCCTGGACCGTCTCAGTCACCAAACATGTCCTTACCTGAAAGAATATTCTCTGCAAAAGGCTGTTTCATTCTATGCTGTAGGATGATCAGCTGTTGCTCAGTCAGGTTGCTAAACTGTTGACATGTAAGAGTTTCTGTAACAAACAAGGCTCCCCCTTGTTTGGGAGATCTCTTAGACTAAGAACAAGTCTTTGGTAAGGAAGAGCTTTTGTTAAGGCCTCTCTAAAGAACTATTATTTAAAAATTGGAAATGCTGAGCAATATTGCAGCAGGTAGGGCACTTATTTCATTTGGCTGACCTGAGTTTGATTCTTAACATCCCGTATGATCCCCTGAGTACCTTCAGGAATGATCCCTAATTGCAGAGCCGGTACTAACCCCTGAGCATCACTGGATATGGTCCCCTAAAAATAACAATAAATGGCCCAGAGAGATGGCACAGTACCTTGCATGCCGCTGATCCAGGACAGATGGTGGTTCGAATCCAGGGATCCCATAAGGTCCCCCATGACTACCAGGAGCGAGTTCTGAGTGCAGAGTCAGGAGTAACCCCTGGGCGCCACAAATGTGACCCTCCCCCCAAAAAAAACCCCAAACCCAAAATAGTAAAAAAGGGAACCTGAAAGCCAATGGTTAAATGAAAAAGGCAGAAAAAAATACTTCTTGTCCTCTTAGTCCTACTTCTGCACTCAGATATCTCTCCTGATAGGACTCAAGGGACTATATTTGGTACCTGTTACTAAACTCAGTTCTGCAGCATGCAAGGCAAGCAGCTTACCCGCTGTACTGTCACTCTGTCTCCACATCCTGTCCTCTTAACTTTAAAATAGCTACAACATGTATTGTACTTAATACCAAACTAAAAAACACATGACTCATTAACAATCTTATGTTCATACAATCAAAACCAGAACTTATCTCTCATAGTTATTTTAACTTTTCCCTCTATGTATTGCTACCTCTGTGTCCTTGGAATAGTTTAGCTGTTCAAGTGCCCAGATGGCATCAAGTGGACAATTGGATCAAGGTCAGTTTTCTAAAAATGTGAATATGTGGAGAGGAGAGCGAAGTAGGAGCCAGCCAGCATTCGTAGGGCTGGAGTGAACTTTGTGCTACTTGTATTTTGGCCCTGATTTTTTTTCTGGTCTTGTTTTTGGGCCACACTTAGTGTTAGTTAGTTTATGGCTGACTCCTGACTCTGAATTCAGCAATTACTCCTGGTGATGCCCAGTAGACAGCAAGTGCCTTACCTGCTGTGCTATGTATTATGACTCTGGCCCATTTGCAGTGAGATTTTGAATGTCTTGCTTCACTGTCCTGAACCTGCCCCTGAAATTAGGCATTCTCTCCTTTGGCCTTTTGTCTAAACTGTGTGGATCTCTATATCACAGCAGTTTACATAAGTGCCTTGTTATTAGTTGTTTCTACTCTTTTTTTTCTTTGGGGGGGGGGGTTTGGGCCACACCCGGTGACGCCCAGGGGTTACTCCTGGCTATGCGCTCAGAAATCGCTCCTGGCTTGGGGGACCATATGGGAAACCAGGGGATCGAACCACGGTCCGTCCTAGGTTAGCGCAGGCAAGGCAGGCACCTTACCTCCAGCGCCACCGCCCGACCCCTTGTACTCTTTTTTTTAAATTTTGGTCTCGGATCTGATTTTGTGTAAAAGATTGGAGACTCGGTTCCCTCTGAAACCCAATCACTTTCCATGTTACAATCACATATAATTTTGTACTGTTTTGTTTTGGGACCACATCTAGCACTGCTTAGAGTCTATTGTATTTAAGTATTTGGATGTTTATGTGGTCCTAGGGATCAAAACGAGGCCTTTGGCATCCCTTAAAGCTATCTCGCTGGCCTCACTGTATAATTTTGAACATGCAATCATGAGAAAGGGCAGGAGAAAAAAATTTTAGGTGAGCTCTGACTCTATTGATTTTTTTTTTTCTGTCAGGGATTCAACCTCTGGGCTTCATATATACAAAGGAAATACTCTGCCACAAATCTACTTTCTTGGACTGTACTATTTTTTTTGTTTTTGTTTTTGTTTTTGGGACACACCCGGCAGTGCTCAGGGGTTCCTCCTGGCTCCATGCTCAGAAATTGCTCCTGGCAGGCACGACCATATGGGGCACTGGGATTCGAACCAATGACCTTTTGCATGAAAGGCAAACACCTTACCTCCATGCTATCTCCCGGGCCCCGGACTGTACTATTTTTATTTTAACTTTATTTTATTTATTTGTTTTTGTTTTTTTGGGCCACATCCGGTGATTTTCAGGCATTACTCCTGGTTTTGTGCTCAGAAGTTGCTCCTGGCTTGGGGGACCATAAGGGATGCCTGGGGATCGAACGGTTGTCTATCCTGGGTCAGCCACATGCAAGGCAAACGCTCTACCACTGTACCATCGCTCCAGCCCCTTAATTTGACTTTAATTTTTGGTCCATACCCCAAAAAATGTGCTCAGGGGTTACTCCTGGCTCTGTGCTCAGAGATCACTCACAGTGTGACCAAATGTCATGCTAGGGAACAAACCCGGGTTTGCCACATACACGGCAGGCACTGTACTCATTGTACTGTCACTACAGTCCTACTAATTTTGTTTGTTTTTGTTATTGCTCCCTAGCTGACCATTCATGGGGGTAACTCCTGGCTCTGGTGGTTCTCTGGAATCACTCTTGGTGGTGCATGGGAGACCAGGGATTGAACCTGCGTCTGCTACATGCAACGCAAGCACCCTACTCTCTGTATTGTCATTCCAGTCCCATCCCTATTAATTTTTAATGTTCTAGTGATTTCATTGACTTGTCATTAGTTTAGGTGTTTACTTTCATATATGTGTGTATTTACTAGCAAACCCCAAGGGATCTTTCTGCTTATTTCTTCTACCAGTTCTTCAACTTTCCCTCTGATAGTTTCTATACTTTTCACTGACTCTCAATGTTAGTTTTTTTTGTTGTTTGTTTTGTTTTTGTTTTTTGGGCCACACCCGGTGAAACTCAGGGGTTTTGCCTGGCTATGCACTCAGAAATTGCTCCTGGCTTGGGGGACCATATGGGACACTAGGGGATTGAACTGTGGTCATTCCTAGGCTAGCGCAGGCAAGGCAGACACCTTACCTCTAGTGCCACCACTCCAGCCTATCAATGTTAGTTTTGTTGCTTCTGTTTAGTTTGTGTTAGAAATTCATATTCTACATAGGAATAAAACCATCTGATGATTATCTTCAGTGAAATAACTGAAGTGGAATTTTTTTTTCGAGTCAGAGTCTCCATTTATTTAGTTTTTCTTATAAAATTCCACTATAACACCCTTGTTTGTACTTGTGACAGTAGAGGGCAGGGCTGGCGGAGGAGGAACAGGGGTTAAGTCTTACCGCACATTGTTGCCTGGCATGGAGTCTATCTCTAGGGGTTTGTGTAGGTGCACTTCAAGTGTCATTCATTTTTATTTTAAAAGTTGCTTTTTCTGTTTGTTTGTTTGTTTGTTTGGGGCTTTTACCCACAGTGCTCAGGGGATACTCTCAGGTCTATGCTTAGGGACATTCTTGCAGCAATGTTTGGGGAACCATATTGAGTTGGGGATTTGGCCCAGGCTCGCTGCATAATGGCATGCTTTGCCTCTTGAGTGATTGATTTCTCTGACCCTATCATCACTTTTTGTTTGTTTGTTTTTGGGCCACACCTGGCAGTGCTCAGGGGTTATTCCTGGCACTGCACTTAAATCACTCCCAGCAGGCTTGGGGAACCTTTTGGGATGCTGGGTATCGAACTGTACTGGCGTGCAAGGCAAATGCCCTACCCACTTTGCTATCACTCTCACTTCTGCCTTCACTTTTGTGGTTTTTGAGTCACACCCGTCAGTGCTCAGGGGTTATTCCTGCCTCCATGCTCAGAAATTGCTCCTGGCAGGCACGGGGGGCCATATGAGGCACCAGGATTTGAACCGATGACCTTTTGCATGAAAGGCAACTGCGTTACCTCCATGCTATCTCCCGGGCCCCTCTGCTTTCACTTTTAAAAAGATAATAGAACAAGTAGAAAAACAGAAAGGGGAAGGAGCAGTGTGTGAGGGGAGAGTAAAGGAGAAAGATGAAAGTATAGAGGCCCTGCTGAAGGGCTTAAGATGAGAAAAGTTGTTGAGAGTGAGGAATGGAAAGGTACGTCTGCACTCTTGTCAAGTGTATGAGGAAAAGGGGACCAAAATGGGTGAAAATATCCTGGAAGGGCCAACAGCAGGTGGATGAAGTTGTAAACCAGTTTCTAGAGAAGAGCTGGTAGCAGAGCAGTCAGCATGCCTAAAGCATACTGTTTCAGGTGTACTTTATTCCCTTAACATTTAGCTCCAACTGGCACTTTCACTAGTTTAATCCTTCCTTGCTTGGTTTTTGCTTTTGGGCCACACTCTGTGGAGCTTAGGAGCTCCATCTGGCTCTGTGCTCCGGTGTACTGCATGCAAAATATGCACATTAACCCTTTGAGTTATCTTCCTGTCCATCCTGGGTTGGCTGCCTGTAAGGCAAATGCCCTGCTGCTTTGCTATCACTCCAGCCCTGCTTAATCATATTTTAATGAAATGATAGTGAGAACACGAAGCAGGGAACCAGGTTCTAGTCCTGCCTGGTCACTAGCTAGTTGAGGTGAAGGCAAGGTGGAATTTCTTATTAAAAAGGAGGGAATGGTCCTTTCAACTCATTTTTTTTTTCGTCCTGCTGTAGAAGGCTGACATACTAAGAATGCCTATCCTGTCACATCAGAAGATGACAGTGTAATGCTGTAAAGCCCTGAACATTTCATGCGATGAGTACAGAAGTTGGAGACATTGAAGCAAAAGTGCTGTTTCCTGAGACATTTAAGACATTGCCTCTCATACAGGGGAATTGTAGTCTGTCAGAAGCTTAGGGGACTGACTTTCAGGTTGCTTTGTTCTTTTTAAGCTGCTTATTATATTCCTTCTAGAGCAGTGGTTGTCAGTATTTCTTCTTACCATTACCATGACTCCTTTCTGACCTTGTTTCCTTCATTTGGTCCCCTTCTTCTGATTACCCTCTACTCTTATGCCTTGGCCTCCCAATAACAATATTTTCACCTATCCCTCTTGGAATATCCTGGTTCCCAATTGAGAAACTGTTCTAGAAAACGATTACTTCCAGTTGAGAAAATATTGCCGTATTTTGGAGGATAGAGGTTCTGGCATGAGTTATCAGGAGCAGAGGGCGCCTCCCAACTTTGGCTGACACTCAATACCACCTTCTCAGGGTTGACTGTTGGCCTGTGTTTAGGATTGCTTTTTTCTAAGTCTCATATTTATCACTTTGTCATCCTTGACTCTGAGTCCCAAAGATCAAGACTAGCTATAGTCCAGCAGAAGAGCAATAAATCATTGCTCCCACTTCTTTTCTCCAGATTTCCTAATTACTACAGAACCAGTGCTGAGGCTGCATCTTTGTGCCACGCATGCTGGGAACAAAAGCCCTTGTTGACATCCGTATGCAAAAGCAGTTTTGTCTTCTCCAGCTGTTACATTGTGCAGGTGTCATTTGTCCTGCCCACCCTTTTCTCATCTCCTGTGACTTTATAGAGACTGATTGTCATTTGATTTATCCACCACCAGGACTTATGTAATCTCTAGAGTTAGGGGCTAAGAGTGAACAGCTCTAAATATCTCAGCAAGATGATCATTAAGGAGAGAGGTTTTAGTTGAGGTTAATCATTTTTTTTTTTTTTGAGGTTAATCATTTTTATGTGGATTTTAGCTAGTCTGATTTCCCTGAGCTCCTCATAGGCGATAAGCAGGTACTATAATCCAGCATGGGCTCCCATGGGGCCTCTTTATGGTCTGATGGTACAGATCACTTGTTAGCAGCATCAAAAAGATCAGCTGTCTATCACTTGCCTTTTCTATCACAAAACCTCAGAGAACTTAAGGTTTTGGGGCAGAGGTGAAGAGTTCATAAATGAAGATTCCTACCTCCTTTATACCTAGCCTAGCATTTTTGCTACTTTTGGGGAAGGTAAAGGCTTTAGAGAGAATGTAGACAATCTTTTTACTTGCCTGCTGTTTCTTCCCTGTACCTGTGCTTTTAGAGGACTGAGTGAGAGGTTGCGTGTGGCAGGCAGCAGGCGTCTAGAGAGTTTCACTCCTACTCATCATTCCCTGCTGTTTCACATCAAAGCTCACATCTCTCAGAGTGGGAAACTTCACACAAAGCTAGATAGCAAAGGAGAACGGACATTTTTGATGGCAAAGAAGCAGATATGGTATTTGAAAAGGAGGGGTCAAGTCAAGCCTGTCTTATATCTGTGGAAGAGGAGGGGTAACTGAAAGAAGACAAGATTAACAGTCCCTTGTAGCTGGGGATCTGGGTATAGGAGCAGTAGTCTAAACGGATATAGACTCAGGATTCATTTCCTGGCCGTTGGTGAAAGAGGAAAACTGCTGGAAATTACAAAAATGTTTTTATAATTTTTTTTTTTTTTTTTGTGGGGAAGGCATACCCACTAGTGCTCAGGGCTTATCTTGGCTCTGTGCTCAGGGTTAACTATTGCTGAGGCTCATAATACTACATGTGTGCCAGGGACCAAACCCGGATTGCCCACATGAAGGTAAATGTCCTACTCACTGTATTATTTATCCAACTCCACAAAAAAGTTTTTGTTTGTTTGTTTTTGTTTTTGGGCCACACCTGGTGACACTCAGGGGTTACTCCTGGCTCTGCACTCGGAAGTTACTC
>PVKC010053232.1:0-10155 GCA_004027635.1 Crocidura indochinensis
GCCCCTTATGTTAGTTTTCTAAGACTTCCTTAAGAAAATACCACAGACTGTGTTGAAATGAAATATATTTCACAGATTGAAATATATTTTCTCACAGTTCTGAAAAATTGATGTCCAAATCAAGTATCAGCAGATTTGGATTTTCCTGAGATATTTCTCCTTAGTTTATCCTTAAGCACCCTCTTCCTAAGTCTATACTTGGGTCTTCCTTTTCTGTGTGCATTCTTCATACTTCTTTTGTTTGTTTGGTCTTGATTTTGGTTTGGGACTATCCCTAATCATACTCAGAATATGCTCCTGGCTCTAAACTCAGAGATCAGTCCTAAAGGGACTCAGTGGATCACAGAGACGACTGGAATTAAACCCAGGTCAGCTAAGTGCAAGGCAAGCATTATGTATCTCTTTTTCCAAGAAAATCAGTCAAATTAGGCAAGTGTCTTATTCTCCTAGTCTTAATCAACTCTTGAAAGGTTCTAATTCCATATATGGTACAATATAGTCATAGTGGAGTTACGGTTTGGGCAAACGGATTTGGGAAAGGGATTCTACTAAGTTCAAAACAGGTCTCCTCTTGGGACCATAATGATAGTACAGGGTTTTAAGGCACTTGACCTGCACATGACTCAACCCCCGTACCAAATCCCAGTATTCCAGGAATACAGAGACAGGATTATACCTTAATCCTACTGGGTATGGTTTGACAAATCAATAATAATATTAGTGTATTATTTTTTGCTTTATACTCTCCAGCTGTCATTTGTCAATGTGTTAGCAGTATCCTCAATGTCACAGTATTACTAGCAGCTACCAATTTTGCAACACTATACGCAGCACCACAGACAAGACAAAGGGAAAGCAAAACTTGCGCTCCTAATTAGGTACTGGAGTATTGCAATTTGCGATGCTGAGTGCCATCATGTGGTAGTGCCATGCATTCAACCAGACTTCCCAAACGCAAAATTCACAAAACTCCAATTCTTGGAGTTCCTGCTTCCATTTTGTTTTAAAAGATTAAGGAAAGTTTTCCATAAAGTTTTCCATATGATTTCCATAAAATCAATTTAAATCAACCAACATCAAGTCATTTCTCATGGTTTGAACTAGGTAGCAAATCAATCATAAGCAAAGAGAGAAAAGCCTAAACCAATTAGAAGTATTACTTGGCACGGTAATGAGGACTCAACCCCTCTTGAAGAAAAATGCATCCTGTAGGGACCGGAGAGATAGCATGGAGGTAGGGTGTTTGCTTTCCAAGCGGAAGGAGGGTGGTTCGAATCCCGACATCCCATATCGTCCCCGAACCTGCTAGGAGCGATTTCTGAGCATAGAGCCAGGAGTAATCCCTGAGCCCTGCCAGGTGTGACCCCCCCAAAAAAACAAAAACAACAACAACAAAACAACAAAAATACATCCAGTAGAAAAACTGAGCAAATCAAAGACTTTGTTAGTATTGA
The DNA here is from genome assembly GCA_004027635.1 of Crocidura indochinensis. Classification (NCBI taxonomy): domain Eukaryota; kingdom Metazoa; phylum Chordata; class Mammalia; order Eulipotyphla; family Soricidae; genus Crocidura; species Crocidura indochinensis. Next base: position 1,455 of record PVKC010053232.1, read on the forward strand.
AGGACAGATCTGTAAGTTTAAGATGACCAGTGACTCTTCGTCTTGGTTAGTATCAATAGTACCTGCCTTGTAGCTGGCAAATAGGAAGATGTCTTCAGAAAATACCAACACTGCTCTTCTCTCCTCCTCTCTGCTGAGCTGATCTACAGACCAGGATCCCCACTGGTAAGATGGCCTCACTCGACCCACGTGGGGCCAATCGAGCCGTGTGATTGGGGATCCCAGAAACATAAAGACCACCACCAGCTATGCCTCTGCCTCTTCTCTCCTCTTCTCTGCTGAGCCGATCTACAGACCGGGATCCCCACTGGTAAGATGGCCTCACTTGACCCACGTGGGGCCAATCGAGCCGTGTGATTGGGGATCCCAGAAACATAAAGACCACCACCAGCCATGCCTCTGCCTCTTCTCTCCTCCTCTCTGCTGAGCTGATCTACGGACCGTAACCTCTCCAGGACCCGTACCCAAAAAGCGTGGTCACGCCTACTTTGAAACCCCTGAATTCCATATCAGCAAGGAGACTTATGTGAATTCTGTTTATGGGTGATTGTCCTCCCACTGTAACTTTACCTGTTCCTCTTTCTTTGCATCTTTGTTCTCATAATTAAAAATAAAAATTAAAAAAAAGAAAGAAAATACCAACACTGGCATTTCCTCCAACTTCAACCTTGCATCCAACTTCAAAGCCACAGTTCTGTTTTTATATTTATTTGCTTTCTGCTTTGTCATAGTGGGAATCATACCCATATGTGCTCGGGAGTGACTTCTGGCTTTGTGCTCGTTAATCAGATCTAAAGTTTCTCAGGAGATCCTATATGTTGCCAAAAATCAAACCCCCATAAACTTTATCCAAGGTAAATGCCTTACCCACTGTACTATACGTCTAATTTCAATTTTGTTCATTTTTAGTTTAGTTTTTTTTTTAAGAAAAATAACAAGCAAGACTGAAGAAATAATGCAGAAGGTATGACTATTACCTAATATGAGGCAGATAGAAATTCAATCCTTCACACCCTCTGGTTTCCCCAAGACCAACTAAGAGTGATTCCCTGAGCACAAACTCTAAAGTAATCCCTGAGAACTGCCAGGTCAGAAAAAAAAAACCTCCACATAATAATAATTAATGAAACAAAAGTTGTAGTAAGCAATAGAGTACAGTGACATATCCAGCAGTGCTTGGTGCAATATATGTGATGTCAAGTATCAATCCTTGGGTCTCACACATTTTAGGCATGTGCTTTACAGCTTGAAATGTTTCCCCAGTTCAGAAAAATAATTTAAAACAATCAATGATGGAGGAAAACATAGGAAATAAATGTTTTTCAGATTTTCAAATGAGATTTACATAATTTAAAACAAGGGAATTTAAAGGATTTCAGCTAGTTATGCCTGAGAAATGATCCCGTTCACTGTTATTAAACCATTTGATCTTAGTCTTCTCTGTACCCAAGCTGTTATCTTTCACACTGGCCATATGCTCAAAATCACTCTTTCCATATCATTAACTCAGGACACCACAAGGATTTGTTGAATAGATGCATTAATTAATCTAGGTTAGCTGAAATAGGCACCACTGTTATCTTTTTTTTCTATGGGAAAAGGGACCAATCAAGAACAAGGATTTAAATTAAATGCTATCAGCAAAATGTACTTATTTGTTATCACATACATTAGCATTTATACCCTACAATTATCTTCTGCTAATAGTAATTTAATTGTTTAAGAAATAATACCAAGGAGAGTAAATATTAATGAAAATGGTAAAAATTTCAATATGAATCCTCCTAGTTTTATTCTTTAATTGTGACCACTATGGTTAGTAATTCTAAAAGAGCATTAATCAATCACAAACAAAGAATAGGCATGGAGGATGGGGTAGGAGGGACAGGGAATGATAATGAAAGATGGTTGTGGGCTCTTGATGGCTAAATGAAAGTGCTAATTCTAAAAATTGTATTTGTTTGGGGAGAAGACTAAAGCATAGCAAAAATTATCAGTTGCTTTGAGTTTATTCTGGTACTGTTGTAATTGGTTTAGACTACAGCAATTGGCTAGAAAATGATGTACTGAGATTCTATAAACATCCTCATCCTCATGACTTTTTATTAGGTTAGTACCTAATCCTGCTTGGCAATGAAAGGACTTAATCAACCTGCTTAAGAGTCTAGAGAGCAGACTGATCTTAAGGACTGTTTTTAGAAGATGTCTTGAGAAGAAATTTTCCTCTATTTCCTTTTTGTTTTTTTCTTTTCTTTCCTTTCTTTTCCTTTACTTTTCTGTAAATATTATATCTTGTGGTTATATAATAATGAAGTGGACAATTAAGCATAGGTACAGCTGATATACTCATAAAATTAGGACACCAGTCAGGAACTTTTTCCTGTCCAGAAGCAAAAACCCAACAAAGTCAAATGAGTCAGGGAACTGGAACAAATACATGGACAAAAGAAAAGAAAGATGCAAATATACAAAAGAGGAGTCAGGATACAGTTAAGCTTAAATCTTTGGGTGGGGGAGTGTAAATGAATGAAAGGGACCATTTTATTTCAAGAACGCTTTGCTGACCTCAGTAGTGTAGTATTTTTGCTACAGTGATGCATAATTAAAAAAGAAGCAGCTCTCCCAAAATGCCTTCACTTTTTCTTTCTTTTTTTTCTTTTTTTTTATTCTTTATTTTTCCTTCTTTCTAACCTCAGCAGCACTCAGAGGTTAATCCCAGCTCGGTCCTCAGAAATTATTTCTGACCTGCTCAGGGGACCATATGGATGCCAAGGATAGTATAGAATCCTGTTGAATCAGATGCTTGCAAGGCAAATGCCCAACATGCTGTGCTATCTCTCTGGCCCCTTCTTTCTTTTTCTTTACGTTTTCATTTTGTTTTGTTTTGTTTGGGAGTAAATATTCAGCTATGTTCAGGGCTTTCTCCTAGCTCTGACTTTGGGATCACTCCTGACAGAGCTCAGGAAATCTCATAGGGTGCAGGGAATAGAAACCTGGTGTGTCACTTAGAAGGTTAGTACTTTTCACTCTATTTTAGCTCTTCTACCTGAACTTTTCTTTCTTTATTTGTTAACTTTCTTTTTGTCCTCTAGTCTGTGATCCTTTTCTCTCTTTTAAAGTGTTTGTTCTTTCATAATTATAGCCCATGATGAGTTTTAACTACCATTAAATCACTTTTTTTCACTTTCTTTCTCCACTACTAGCTTTTCCCCCCCTCACTTGGAATATCTGTCATAAAATGCCCAAAAGACACCATCTGATTAGCTCAGTTTATCTCCCCATGCTCAGATCACTAACCTGTTCAAATTAGAATATATGGGTTAAGTGCCGGTTCCACTAGAATCAGAAATACCCTAGAGTCCTGGGGAGATAAGAACACATAATAATAAACATAAGGGGGTTGGTTCTTCCTTTAATATAATATGAGAATGACACTTTTTTGTTTGTTTGTTTGTTTTTGGGCCACACTCAGCAGTGCTCAGGGGATACTCCTGGCTGTCTGCTCAGAAATAGCTCCTGGCAGGCTCAGGGGACCATATGGGACACCGGGATTCGAACCAACCACCCTTGGTCCTGGATCGGCTGCTTGCAAGGCAAATGCTGCTGTGCTATCTCTCCGGGCCCGAGAATGACACTTTGCTGTGGATTGTGACTGAAGTTTAGAAGGCAAAGTGGTTTCTAATAAAATTAACTAAACTAGAGCTCAATCAATGACAGAGCCATAGGAATGATAGAATTTCAGTGAGTCAGTAAATTTGACCATATCTTATTTTGTGTAAAGTAACCATAGTCTATACATCTTTAAGAAGAAAAGTAGGGCCGGGCAGTGGCGCTGGAGATAAGGTGCCTGCACTAACCTAGGACGAACCGTGGTTCGATCCCCTCGTTCCTCATATAATCCCCCGTGCCTGCCAGGAGCGACTTCTGAGCGAATAGCCAGGAGTAACCCCCCTGAGCGTCACCGGGTGTGGCCCAAAAACCAAAAAAATAAAATAAAATAAAGAAGAAGAAAAGTAGATATCTATGCATTTAAATACAAAAATTATAATTCAAACATCTTGCCTTGTATACTGAATCAAGTGGAGTTTGATCCCCAGCATCCCATATGGTCCCCCAATCCCAAAAGGGGTACTCCTTGAGCACAAGCCAGGAGTGAGCCCTGAGCATCAACAGGTGTGATCCAAAAATGTAAAAAAGTAATAGTAGGTGTCAGTAATTATGAGAGATACTTTTCAAATGCACTCGTGTTCTGATATACTTGCTACTTGAGTCAACACAACTCCAATAGGATCCCCAAAAATCTACCATCTTTTCTAGATGTCATAAAAGAAACTCCCCTTAGATCTAAAGAATCATGACTAACCAGATAAGACACTTCAAAATAAAAGACAGTTATTATTTATTGGTTATAATGAAGCCTGCTCACCCTGAGGTAATCTCAAGGATTACTGTCAAATTTTTGTAAAATGCCTGTGGCTTTACAATAAAAAGTTACTATATATGAAAATAAAAGAAATAGCAATAATATTCCTACATGATCCTGACACTGAGTTCATCTTTCTTTAAAAAAATGTAGATCATCTTTAGCCTATTGGGATTACTGAATTCAATTTGTTGTGACAATGCTGAGGTTCATAAAAATATGCTCATTATGAAAACACTTTCTCTATTTTCTGTTTTGTTCAGTATATTCTTTTTTGTCTGTAACAAGGAGGTGACAATCATTTGAAAAGCACAATGGTACTAATTTGAATCTCAACTTTGCAAAAAATTTTATGAAGGCATAGGAAAAACATTAAAAATAAGGCCTCATAAAGATTTTAAATATGCTGGGGCTTGAGAGATAGCATGGAGGTTAAGGTGTTTGCCTTCCGTACAGAAGGTCATCGGTTCGAATCCCAGCATCCCATATGGTCGCCCGAGCCTGTCAGGAACGATTTCTGAGCATAGATCCAGGAATAACCCCTGAGCGATGCCACATGTGACCCAAAAACCAAAAAAAAAAAAAAAAAAAAAAAAAAAAAAAAAAAAAAAAAAAAAAAAAAAAAAAAAAAAAAAAAAAAAAAAAAAAAAAAAAGATTTTAAATATGCTATCTTACCCCAACATATAGAACAATATGTTAGGGATAAGGAAACAAATATGTCCAATATTTCCAAAATAGCTTTAAAAATGAAATAAGAAAGTCTAGAAAGCCTTTGAGCATAAATATCAGGTTCCAATAGAGGATTCTAATTCCTTTTCCTTTATAGTCTTCAATGTGTTTTAAAGGAAACATGGTAATCCTTCAGGACTTCTAGCTCAGTGCTCAATGGTCATTCCTGGAAGTACTCAGGGACCATATACTATGCCAAGATCTGAATCCTGTCTTCTTGCATGCAACTGGCCGTTGAGCTTTTCTCCAATTTCAATTTTGTCTAAGTCAAGGTTGAAGTGAAATATATCAAGAAGGAGTGGGGCCCGTGAGGTAGCGCTAGAGGTAAGGTGTCTGCCTTGCAAGAGCTAGCCAAGGAAGGACTGTGATTCGATCCCATGGCGGCCCTTATGGTCTCCCCAAGCCAGGGGCAATTTCTGAGCGCTTAGCCAGGAGTAACCCTTGAGCATCAAATGGGTGTGGCCCGAAAAACCAAAAAAAAAAAAAAAAAAAGAAGGAGTGAGATCAGAAAATAGAGTAGAACATTAGTTTCTTTGTAAGCAAATTTTTATTTAAACACCATGACTAAAAGATTATTCATATTACAGATATTTTTTTTTGTTTTTGTTTCTGTTTTTGGCCCACACCTGGCGACCCTAAGGGGTTACTCCTGGCTATTCGCTCAGAAGTCGCTCCTGGCAGGAACGGGGGACCATATGCGGAACTGGGGGATTGAACCGTGGTCCGTCCTAGGTTAGCGCGATATTTTTTACAGATAAAGTTGTTCATGATAGAATTGCATTCATACAATGTACAACAACCTTTACCAGTATGCATTTCCCATCACCAATTTTTAAAAGTCAGTAGCCACAGAGCTCAAAGAAATGCAGCGTAAGGAAACCAAGAGTGAGGGGGCATCTATCAAAATCTCAAAGACCCTATAGCCAGTTTTCTACTTGTTTTCTGTTTGGGATCAAATCAGGCAGAGAATTAAATAAATGTCACCAAAGAAGCTATCCTGGTCTTCCTTTGCAGATTGCTTGATCAATTCCTGCCTCTGATAGAATCATTGTTGTTCTCTGTCTGTTCTAAATTTTTCCTTAGCAAAACTTTGCCTCATTATACTGCCATTTATATATTTAACTCAGAATTGGTTTTCTGGTTTTTATATCTCTTCTTGGCATCCTCCTCTATCTTGTCCCTTTCTCCTTACCATCATCGATCTATCATGTTCAACTCCACCCACTCACTTCATTTCTTGACTTTTCAAGCCATTACTGTTTGGAAGAGAAGATTGAAAATCTCATTTATCACAGGAACATCTTGCAAAGATTCCATCACACCCAAGAAATAAAAGAACACCTAAAATTTAATCTTTAGAGTGGGAGTATCCTTGAAATAAAAGCAAAATAATATATTGGTGACTTTTTACAAACAAGCACATGTACATACAATGGCACTTTCTCTTTGTAGATGAGCTGTTATGCAGAGTCACTTATTTCTGGAGAAATTTTACAAAATCCTGTATTGCTTTTTAAAAATAATAGTTTGTGCTATTCAAAACACTGCAGCAAGTTGTGACAGAAATGCCTAACAAAGTTCCCTCATCTTGCTTCCAATACTGACCTGGTCTATATTACACCTCACACTATTGGTAAGACTTACCTATTCAAACATCTATCTGCCTCCATTTGTTTTCTTTTCCTCTACAAGCTTGACAGATGGATGTATTCCTAATGTCTCCAGGTTACGTTCAGTGGTTGTAATAAACATCTGTTCCTGTCCGACACAGAGTTTATCTCCAGACCACAAAACTGAACCAGCTATGAGAAGGGTGTGTAAGAATATAAATTAAAGGTGGCACATATATAGTTTGGTGAATAGGACACATACCCTGCACTTTGGCTGAACTGGATTTGACCATCGTAATCCCATATGGTTTCCCAGGAACCACCAAGAGTGATGCTGGGTGCAGATACTGGAGTAAGTCCTAAGCATTGTTGATGTAAAGCGTGCGTAAAAATATAAATTATCCCAAAGCAAAAAAGACACCCTCTGAGCCCCCCATCCCTAGCTCTAGCAAGAAGCTGCAGCCACCACTCCTGCTGACTTATTCTATGTGACTCTCTTTCTCCCACCTCCCCCAATTGTGGACTATTGCTTCCATCTGGATTCAGCTCCAGAGGGACTTCCAGCTTGAAAACACTACTTGAGGACCCTGACTGCTGAAAATCATTTTTTAGACTCCACAGAATACAGTGTGAGATGAAAATGTGCCCTGGATTTTATCCTTGCCTCAGATTATCTCAAAAGACTTAATGAAAATATCTTTATTTTTTCATGTTTATTTCCTTGATAGCTATAACTCTTAGTGTTTATTTCCATATGTAGAGGTAGCCCCCATCCCTTTTTTCTTTGTTTTGTTTTTATTTTTATTTTTAGGGGGTGCTGTTATGGTTCTGCTTAGTAGAAAATTCTAGTAGAAAAGTCTTGCTTGGGATAAGAACTCAGGTCAAAACCAGGCCAGAAATTGTATAGCTTGCTATTTTTACCCTCAAGTGCACCAATAATATAACCTGGCTTTTTTTTTTTTCAGCTTAGGCACACTAAAATGGAAATGCTCATGTATAGAAAGAAGTTCTTATCTAATAGGCATAAGAACTCATGAAAAACAAAAAACAAAAAAGCAATAAAATAATAAAATAGTCTAATTTGGTTAATAATATATAACTTTCTGTGTGTTAAATGAAAAGAAAAAGTGGCTTCTTAGCTCAACAGTACTTCCCTTTAAGCATGTAAAAAGAAGGCAATTACCACCACTATGGTGTCCCACTATCACCAACCTTTTTATTTTAATCAATGGTTAAAAAAGTTTACTTAAAACCTGTTTTGATATAGTGGATAGATGACAACTTTTGTTTCATAAACATCAGATTTAAATTTTTAATTTGAAAATTTTAATTAATAAATTTTATATAAAAAGGGGATGCATAGAAAACGTTAATGCTGGGTCAGAGGCTAGAATGAGGTGTCTTCCTGCCCTAGAAAACCTAGATCCTCCCCCAGGCTTCCCTCCCTAACAAAAAACTGCAGAGGTCAACCTTGGGCAGGAATCCAGCAGTTAGAAACAGCAAGGCAAGCCAAGGGTGACCTCAGCTGGGAGAAAAGAGAATTCTTTCCATTGAGAGTAAGTGTTGAGCTGGTAAAACTTCTGCTGATCTTGGTGAATAAATAGTGGTTCTCAGACATTAGTGAGCACATGAATTTGATGATTTCATTAAGAATTCACATCGCATTTAGGGGCCCGGGAGATAGCATGGAGGTAAGGCATTTGCCTTTCATGCAAAAGGTCATCGGTTCGAATTCCGGTGCCCCATATGGTCCCCCGTGCCTGCCAGGAGCAATTTCTGAGCATGGAGCCAGGAGTGACCCCTGAGCACTGCCGGGTGTGACCCAAAAACCAAAAAAAAAAAAAAAAAGAATTCACATCACTAGTCCCACTTCTAAACTGCTCAGATCTTGGAATCTTTATTTTAGTTATCCATTCAGGTAATTTAAAAATCACTTGC
>PVKC010053233.1:0-10146 GCA_004027635.1 Crocidura indochinensis
TCCTTCCTCCTTCCTTCCTTCCTTCCTTCCTTCCTTCCTTCCTTTCTTCCTTCCTCCTTCTTTCCTTCCTTCTTTCCCTCCCTTCTTTCCCTCCCTCTGTCATTCCCTCCCTCCCTTTCTCCCTCCTTTCTCCCTCCCTCCCTCCTTCTTTGTTATTGCAACAGGAAAGTAGTCATAAACAATAAGATGGAGCAAGAAATGTTCCAACAAAATATTAATTGCAAAGACCATGGATTTGCTGATATATATGGGTTATTAATCTTGTTAAGCTTAACAAGACACATTAGCCAGGGTGAGGAAGAACCAGTATTCTTGAAACAATATAAAACGTCCTATTACCCAACTTCTGTGAGCACACAGTACCATTCATTTAAACCTTCAGGGCTAGTTCTAATGACATTCTAGTCCTAATAATATTCTCAATAATTAATGCTTGGAACTGGATGCTTTGCTCAACATACCCTTCACAGGTGCCATTTAATCTGGACAAACCAGTGAAATGAGAATTTAAACACAAAAAAGGAAAATAGCTTCTCAAGATTACAAAGCTTGTGAGTGCTGAAGTTGAGACTTGAACTGAGATAGGCTGGTTTTAACAAGAACTTAAAGTTAGTTTCTCTTTGGCTTTGAGGTTTGAGTGACATTTCAAGCCATTTAGGAAGTTCTTTTAAAAAAATTTCCAGCCCCCAATTTTTGCTATTGTTATCATGACCACTGAGGGTTGCATCCATGCTTGGCTGTGTTGCTTTTGCACTTGTGGTGCTCACTAGGGGATAAACATGTTAGGAATGGTGCATACTTCCACCTGATGGCAGTGTCCTGGAGAACTCTTAGCTTCATGTTTACAAAGCAGCACCTAATGTCACTGACAACCATCTATCATCCCTGGACCCGTAAGTGATGAGATTCTCTGGACTTTTGTTTAAAAACATTTACTTTGGGGGCCGGAGAGATAGCATGGAGATAAGGCGTTTGCCTTGCATGCAGAAGGTCGGTGGTTCGAATCCCAGCATCCCATATGGTCCCCTGAGCCTGCCGGGAGTGATTTCTGGGCATAGAGCCCGGAGTAACCCCTGAGTGCTGCTGGGTGTGACCCAAAAACCAAAACCAAAACCAACCAACCAAACAAAAAAAGACATTTACTTTGGAGTAGAATTACCAAAGGGAACACTAACTCTGCCATTTTTGTTTTAGCTAGAAAGTTTGATGGGCAAGCAAGTTAAATGCAAGAAGTTTTTTTTTTTTTTATGCACCTGCAGCTTTATTTTTTCTTTGCATACTCTGAGACTGCAACTAGAGACTTTTAGCTGTATAGTCATTTTAATGAAAATGAAAGTAATTAGTTATTAGTATTGTGTCAATAGTGTGATAAGTACTAAAATACAGGATCTCAGTTAAACTTTGCAGTGATGTACAACTAAAGTAGTACTACTAAAGCATGGAAAACCAAGGCCTAGTTATGTAATGTTTGATAATGCTAATTAGAACTCTGTTTTGGTTTCTTCATTATATAACAGTTGTATCATATAGAATTTTTGTGAAATTAAATGAGTTAACATGTGCTAAGAACTCAGTAATTTACCTGTTTTCGTTATCAGCAAATAATAATAGTAATAGTAAAAGGTGAAATGCTCACATTTTATGAATATTTGAATGCTCGAAGTGTTCACTGTGGAACACATCTATCTCTCTTTCCCTTAACATTTCTCTAAATTTCTATAAATAAAAATTTTTTTCTGAGACTGCACGCAGGATTTGAACCCTGGCATCGCATATGGTCCCCTGAGCACTGCCAGTAGTGATTCCTGAGTGCAGAACCAGGAATAACTTCTGAGCATCACCACCAACAAAAATATCATCGGGGGCTGGATGATAGCACACTGGGGAGGGTGTGTGCTTTGCACACACCTGGTGACCTCAGTTGGATTCTAACATCCTGTATGTCCCCACAAGCTGCCAGGAGTGATTCCTGAGTGCAGAGCCAGGAATAATCTGAGTGCTGCTGGCTGTGGCCCCCCACAAAAATAAACACCAAAACCCACAACTATTTTGCTTCATGAAATACCCCAGAACTTATGACTATTTATAGTAAAAATGATAAATGTTGCCTCATTTAAATTTTAAAATACTAAATACCTTCAGATTACAATATAAAACATTAAAACAGTTTCTTGATTCTTATTTTTTTCTGTGCAAAATTATTTCCCTTGAAAATGGTATATCCTAGGACGTTCAGGTGACTGAGTGCATGCTTTGTATGCCAAAGGCACTGTATGGTTCCCCAAGTATTGCTGACCCCTAGAGTACAGAGCTGGGACTAGCTACCTAGCATTTTCAGGTGGGGACCTCACTCCCCCCACCCAAAAAAAGGGAAATAAAATGAATGTTCTTGAATTTTCCTCTGTTTACTATAGATTACATAGGTTTGGCATAAAAGTCAGAGGTTCTTGCTATATTAAGTGACTGTCATAACTTACTTTCCAGTAATAAAATTAGTAACTAAAGATATGATAGGACGTTAAAGTAAATTGCTCATTTATGTTAAACAGATTCATAGAAAATTGTAAAACACTTGTAATATACACAGGTACTCTATTGCAACCTGTATCATTGTACATATTTTGTTTGTACGCAACTATTCTTGTATGACATTATAGCAAAAATCCTGCATGATTTTTTTTCCCCACGCTGGCGATGCTCAGAAATTACTCCTGGCACTTCATTCAGGGGTCATTTCTGGTGGTGTTCTAGGGATCATATGGGGTGCTGGAGATTTAACCTGGGTAGGCTGTGTATCAGGCAAATGCTGTACTATTGCTACTTGCTGTACTATTGCTCCAGCCCCTCATGTGTGATTTTTTTTATTACAACAGCAATTTAAAGTATTTGTTCCATGTTAATTTTGACTGCATGATTTTATGAACTGCCTGAAATTCTGAAATGCTAGAATTCAATCTTTACTTATTTTTTTAGGCTCATACTCAGTAGTGCCCAGGGCTACTCTTGACTCTGTACTCAAGGGTTACTCCTGGTGATGCTGGGAATTAAACTGGGTCACCACATGCAATATACCTTATACCCCCTAAATTACTTTTCCAGCCCCCAACTCTGTATTTGGAATGAAATGTAGAAAGGAAAAAAATTTCCCTTATATACCTCATTGTTCCATTTCTTTTTTCTCGAATATATTAATAAATATGTGTTAATGGAAACTGAAGCAGCACTACTGTCCAATTCAATTGTTTTTGTGAGAGTGACATCTGGTGGTTCCTTTTTAACTTTCATGGTTTCTCTGCTTGGTTCTAAGCTATTGAGAATTCAAAGAATTATTTTGTGAATTGTGTTTCTGGTAACTTAATGCCGGGCCAGCTTTCTAGGATCAAGTTAGCATATGGATATGGATCACACTTGAAAAAGATCCGCTGCACTGCATTTGGAGGCAGTTTTGAAAGCACTGTAATAAGAGTCTATAGTATCCATGTTCCTTTTCTATAGTATCCGAGTTAACTTTTCTGTGGACAAAGACATTAGAACATTTTTGCAGACATAATTTTGAGAATAAGCTGCTAAATAATGTATACAATCAAACATCACAGCATTGGGGAACATAGGATAGCTGAGAACCATTAGCAATCTAACGACATTATGCATTTCCTCAGAACTGTGCAAACTAATATTTTTGTTCGTTTGTTTTTTGGCCATACCCGGTGATGTTCAGGAGTTACTCCTGGTTAAGCGCTCAGAAATAGCTCCTGGCTTGGGGCTATGGGATGCCAGGGGATTAAACCGCAGTCCTTCCTAGGCTAGCTCATGCAAGGCAGATGCCTTATGGCCTGTGCCATTGCTCCAGCCCCATGTGCAAACCAATATTAAACTACTAAAGTTGTATACAAAATTATCTGTTTGCAGTGGGGGCATAGAACAAAACAGTAGCATTACGATCTATTCAAGTAGAAAAAACAGTATAACCAGCAATATAAATGACTAATGCAATATTAACCTAGAAGAAAGTTGCAGGAGATTCTAAAAGAAACTTCTCTCTTGGGTTTATGTGGGCTTGGATTCTCCATCTTCTCCATCTTCTTTTGTGGTATTCTCCTTAAGTCATCTGGGATGGAAAGACCTTCTGTTCTTAGGCTGGAATCTGGGTGGGGGAATCTGGTCATCACTCTGCTGTTGGTTCCCTTTCAATGGAGCTTTCTCTATGGCTTCTACTCCATCAGGTTTGGGGGCCGAGGTCCTCACTCAAAGCACCTTGGTAAAAGAAAGGTGATGAGCCTTGGCCTTTGGGATAGTTTTCAGAGTGTTCAGCTGTCTTGCCTTCACTGCCTGCTTCTGTCCCGCTTGAAGGGGCCTCTTCTGCATTCAGAAAAGGTACCCTGTGCACTGATGTTCTGGTGATAGATACTGGTGATGGGCACAGTCCGGTTCAAGGAGGCCATGATGGTGATTATCCACCAGAGAGTCAATGTACTCACCAATGTTGTGGTCTTCTCTGGTCCTTGGGTCCTGGGTCACTGTTTGAGTGCCAGTTGTAAAATAAAAATCCACAAGTTGTGAGCTTACCCCACAAGCCATGGTTCTAATTCTTAGGCAGACAGGTCTGAAGATGCAGTGTAGCAGCGAAGAAATAATAAGCTTAGCCAGTCATGAGAAAGCCATGGCGCCATCTGCACCTGGTGGTATCTCTGAGCACCAAGCCCAAACTGACTTTTCTTTATTATACCCATACCCTTCCACTTCCACCAGGAAGGGGAAGTCCAGAGTGAGACAAAAGTACCTATCTAGTGGACTTTTACATATCAAAGGAAGAGGTTTAAGGAAGGAGGAAGTGGGGGAACATCTTTGGGGTTGACAGCTTGGTGTCATCTTATACTTAGGAAGGTCACATTTTATTCATGGCTAGGATCATGTTGGGGACTTTTAAGAGCAACTGATTTCTCATGTATGGATCCCCTTGTTTTGCTGTAAGAGCTCTGTAGGTCTTTTAAGTTTTCAAGAAGAATCCCCTAGATTTTAAACTCTTTAAGGAAAGGCTTAAGAGATTAATCTAGAAGTTGCAGGAAGTTCTAAAAGCAACTTCTCTCTTGGGCTTGTGTGGTTTGTACTTTTCAGACTCAGTAGTAGGGGAGGAGAGAGATAGTTAAGAAGATAAAGCACTTACCTTACATGTGTGGCCACCCTGTATTTGATCTTAGCTTTACCCCCAAGCACTACCAGGAGTGACCTTGGAGTATATAGCCATAGGTAAGCCCTGAGCATCACTGGGTCTGGGCCCCAAACCAAAAAACAAAAATTAAAACCAAAAACCAGAAAAGAACAGACTCGGTAATGGGGACACTGAAACTGAGTTTGACATTTTGCTTCAGAGAGCTTTACATTCTTATCACTCCTTTATATAATATGAAATGAAAAACAAAGCTGTAGCATTGCTAGTTCTGGACTCAAGATTTATGCCACAGAGATTGGAGGAGATGACAGTAATGTAGAAAAAAACAAAAAACAAAGGAGGGACTGGAGAGATAGCATGGAGGTTGGGCATTTGCCTTGCATGCCGAAGGATAGTGGTTCAAATCCTGGCATCCCATATGGTCCCCCGAGCCTCTCAGGAGGGATTTCTGAGCCTAGAGCCAGGAGTAATCCCTGAGCAATGTTGGGTGTGACCCAAAAACCATAAAAAAATAAAAAACCAAACCAACAAAACCCCCAAAAAACGCAAAAACAACTCCCCTCCCAAAGAAGAAACCCAAAGGAATTTATTTTAAAATACCAGCATGCTGGGGTCACACCTCTCAGTGGTGGTGATGATGGCTCAACTTACATTCTTACTTTTTTTTTTTTTTTTTGGTTTTTGGGTCACACTTGGCAGTGCTCAGGGGTTACTCCTGGATCCATGCTCAGAAATTGCTCCTGGCAGGCACAGGGGACCATATGGGGCACCGGGATTCGAACCGATGACCTTTTGCATGAAAGGCAAACGCCTTACCTCCATGCTATCTCCCGGGCCCCACATTCTTACTTTTATACCCAGTTTAGAGAATTTTCAAATGGGCTAGGTGATCTTTGCGGGAATTGGCTGCACATTACATCATTGCTTATAGGACACTAAGTAATTGGTTGTACCTAATAAGGACTTTTATGGTGGTTGCAAGCTGGATGTAAACAGAATGTTGTTTTAGGTGTAGGGATAGGAATTCAGGCACCCTCTAGATAGATTTATTGCCTGCATTCCAGGTTCCTGAGTGCTAGTCCCTGGGTGCAATTATTTTGTTTCCTGCATTCCTTAGTTTATTTTGATCATCCATTTTGATATACCCATAAAGTTTCTGGAACTGGCTGTTTTTCTAGGTCTAGTCCTTGTACTCTGCAATTTAAGCCAGTCATGGCAGTCCTTATCTCTGAACAAAACAGCAGTTAATACTAAACTTACATTTAATATTCTCATCTAACAGCAATGCATATAAGATGCAACTAGTAGGAATCTAGCTATGATGGGATGGGGTGGGACGGAGTGTTAAGTGTTCCAGAAAGCCATGGGTACTTTTTGAACTTGACAGATTACAGAAAATGGATGGAAGATACGAGAGAATGAAAAATTCCAAACACACGAGCATAGGATGTATATAAATTTTTTTTTTTTTTTTTTTTGGTTTTTGGGCCACACCCGGTGACGCTCAGGGGTTACTCCTGGCTATGCGCTCAGAAGTCGCTCCTGGCAGGCACGGGGGACCATATGGGGAACCGGGGAATCGAACCGTGGTCCGCAGGCAAGGCAGGCACCTTACCTGCAGCGCCACCGCCCGGCCCCCAGGATGTATATAAATATTTTTAAAAAGTTCTTTGCCTGGTATTTTTTAGAAGTAATTTTATGGACACATAATAAAGAGATGTACTTTATTTTTATTTTTATTTTTTTATTTTTATTTATTTTTTGGTTTTTGGGCCACACCCAGCGACGCTCAGGGGTTACTTCTGGCTATTCGCTCAGCGCTCCTGGCAGGCACGGGGGACCATATGGGGAACCGGGGGATCGAACCGCGGTCCGTCATAGGTTAACGCAGGCACCTTATCTCCAGCGCCACTGCCCGGCCCCCAAGAGATGTACTTTAAATTAACCAATACTTAAAGACCTTGACATCATACTGAAACCATAAGGTACATAGAGGGAAACGTAGGAAAAATACTCCATGATGCTGAACTAAAAGCATCTTCAAAGATGAAATACCACTGTCTGAGCAGGTGGAAGCAAACATAAACAAATGGAACTGCATTAAAGAAGCTTTTGCACTTCGAAAGAAACAGTGAATAGGATACAAACAGGACCTACAAAATGGGAGGAACTATTTACTCAATACTCATCTGATAAGAGGTTAATATCTAATATATACAAGGTACTGATAGAACTTGGCAAGAAAATAACATCTATCCCTCATCCAAAAATGGAGAGAGAAGATGGCCAAAAAGCACACGAAAAAATGTATTTTTCCATATCACTAATTATCAGGGAGATGCAAATCAAAACAACAGTGAGATACCATCTCACACTACAGAGTGTCACATATCACAAAGAATAAAAACAATCAGTGCTGGTGTGGGTGCAGGTACTGCTGGTAGGAATGCTGTCTAGTTCATCCTTTCTAGAAAACAATGTGGATATTCCTCAAAAAAAACTAGAAATTGAACTCCCCTATGATCCAGCAATACCATTCCTATGTATATAACTCTAGGAACCCAAAAACACAAATCAAAATGCCATCTGCACTCCTATGTTCATCGTTGAACTATTTACAATAGCCAGAATCTGGAAACAACTCAGGAGCCTGGCAACAGGTGAGTGGCTAAAGAAACTGTGGCACATCTTCACAATGAAATATTATGCAGTCATAAGGAAAAATGAAGTTATGAAATTTGCTTATATGTGTATTGATATGGAGATTTATATGCTGAGTGAAATGAGTCATATGGAGAGGGATAGATACAGAATAATTTCCCTCTTTTGTGGGATATAAGAAAAATAAAAGGCAGTATGGCAATAATACAGACAATAGAGATGAGGGTTAGGAGGACCAGTCCATGGTAGCAATCTTGCCACAAAGAGTAGTGAGGGCAGTTAGAACAATGTCCAATATAACAATGATAGTTGGAACTAATCATTCTGGACAAGAACTGGGTGCTGAAAGAGAATAAAGTGACATACATGGTATTAACTATGTAATTTTAATTACATACTTTTTAGTTAACAATAGTGCAAACCACATTGTCAAAAAGGAAAGAGGCGGGGGAGGGAGAGGGAGAGGAGCAAAATCCTTGCTTCTGAGACAGGCATGAAGATGGGTGGATGGAAAGGGAACTGGGGACAGTGGTGGTGGGAAAAGTGTATTGGTGAATGGTAGTGTACAGTCTATGACTGAAACTCTAGTATGAACTATTTTGAAATCATGGTGCTAAAATAAAGAAATTATTTAACAAATAAAAAACACCACCACCACCACCAAACCAATCCTGATTTAGAAAAACCAGCACCTTGTTGAAGTGGTAAAGGGAAATAATGATCAACTGAGTTTCCCTTTTTTTGTAAGGTGGGGGAAAAGCGGGGAACCTGGGGCTATAGGTGGAGTGACTCTGGCCTTAGTGGTGGATGTGGAGTTATACAATATCAAAAGCCTGAAACTCTTACTATTAAAAGATTTGTAAATTATAGTGCCAAATTAAAATTAATGATTTTTTAAGTTTCTGTATTAAATGAGTTAAAGTGTAAGTTTCTAATATTTACCTAACAATTTATTCTCCTTTTGTGTGTGCAAAAATAGTTTCACTTAATTTTTTTTTTTTTGGGTCACACCTGGCAGTGCTCAGGGGTTATTACTGGCTCCATGCTCAGAAATTGCTCCTGGCAGGCACAGGAGACCATATGGGATGCCGGGATTCAAACCGATGACCTTCTGCTGAAAGGCAAACACCTTACCTCCATGCTATCTTTCCGGCCCCTTCACTTAATATTTTTAGAATCCTCCTGGTTGTCAGGGTGGTAGGGACAGGGACAAAGTATAACTGATGTCAATTTACTCTTCTTCTTTTTTTAAAAATTAAATTAATTTTTATTATTTATTTATGTATTTATTTATTTTTAAAAACCCTTCACCAGTGCAACATTCCCATCACCAATATCCTAAGTGTCCCTCCTCCCCACCCCCACACCGGCCTGTACTCTAGACAGGCTTTCTACTTCCCTCATTTAGTCACATTTTGTTATGATAGTTCTCAGTGTAATTATTTCTGTGACTGCACCCAACAATCTCTGTGGTGAGCTTCATGTTGGGAGCTGGACCCTCCAGTCCTCCTCTGTTTTGTCTCTGAGAATCATTACACAAATATTTTTCATTATTCTCAAAACCCATAGGTAAGTGAGACCATTCTGTGTTTATCTCTCTCCCTCTGACTTATTTCACTCAGCATAATAGATGCCATATACATCCATATATAGGAAAATTTCATGACTTCATCTCTTCTGATGGCTGCATAATATTCCATTGTATATATGTTTCATAGTTTCTTTAGCCATTCATCTATTGAGGGGCATCTGTTTTTGGGCCACACCTGGTGGTGCTCAGGGGTTAATTCTGGCTCTGCTCTCAGAAATCACTCCTGGAAGGCTCGGAAAACCATATGGAATGCGGGGATTTGAACCTGGGTCCATCCAGGATTGGCAGCATGCAAGGCAAACAGCCTACTGCTGTGCTGTGGTAGATATTTTGATTCACTAGATGTGAAGATCATGTGAAAGATTCTTAGCAGTCAATAGGATCCCAACAACCCTGATTCTTCATTCCTACCCTCATCTTGCAGGATGGTGGGACATATTTTTAGATCTCTTTCCCTTGAAAATGAGCCGGAGGTGACTCACAGCCAGGCACACTGACTGTTGACTTATAAGAGTTCTCAGCAGTTCTAGGGTTTTTAGAGTCCATGGTACTAAGCATACAACTTCATTGGTCCATAGAATGGAAAGTTGGGTAGAAGCTCCACTGAGGGTGTCTGGTGCTATGGTGTGGTGGGTGGTCCTCATTGAGGCGGAAGTTTTCTGCAGAGCCCCATCAAACCTTATCATCCCTTCCTAAATAGAGACAGTTAAATGAGAACATGGGA
>PVKC010053234.1:0-10155 GCA_004027635.1 Crocidura indochinensis
TGGCACACCAAAATATGAAAAAAAGTTAGTGCTTATGCAAGGTGTTCCATCTGGGACCAGAGATGTAATGCAGCATGTAAGACACTTGCATTTGACTGACCCTGGTTCAGACCTTGACATACCATATAGTTCTTGGAGCATCAACAGTGCAATTTGATCTATGAGTGCAGAACCAGGAGTAAGCCCTGAGCACCACTGGGTGTGACCCTCCAAAAACAAACCAAAAACAAAATGGAACCGTGTGTTTACTAGCTAGTCACATACTTTGGAAAATTCTTATTATGTTGTGCTTTGGGGCTCTAGCCCAAAGTACTCAGGGACTTAGTGCCCAGAGGTCAATCCCAGTGGCTCTTGGGAAGCCTCAGGAATTGGAGGTGCTGGATGGGTGACCAAACTCAGGCCTCCCACATTCAGAGCATGTACTCTTTTTTTTGTTTGTTTTTTTGTTTTTTGTTTTGGTTTTTGGGCCACACCCAGTGATGCTCAGGGGTTACTCCTGGCTATGTGCTCAGAAGTCCCTCCTGGCTTAGGGGACCATATGGGAAACCGGGGGATCGAACTGCAGTTCATCCTAGGCTAGCACAGGCAAGGCAGGCACCTTCCCTCCAGTGCCACCGCCCGGCCCCCCAGAGCATGTACTCATGCCCTCTGCATTCTCATCAGTCCCCTAGGCAAAAATCTGATGGGAATTGGGAGAAGAGGGGAGATTTGACAAAGTCACCCTACAATTTATCTGAAGAAGGGAAAAATCAATCTTGCCCAAGGAGACTCAGTAAGAATGCTTTCTTGTGCCATCAGATGTTAAACAATGCTCCAGGTTGGCCGATGAGACAAAGAGATATGGGGAATGCAATAAGATTCCTGGGGCAGGAGTGGCCTGGGCATTGATCCCTGAAAGCAGAAGAATCTATTTAGTGATAAAGGCACAGCTCAGTCAGAGAAGGAAGACTCCAGGCGATGCTATAACCTGGGACTTAATTAGAATGAATAAACCACACCGAAAACACCTCCATTTGCAGAATTTTGCCTGCAAGGGACTAACAAAAAGCAATTAGTACCAAGCTCGCTCCAAAGAGAGTCCACAAAATGATCTCACTTATTCATTGTCTGGTTTAGTCTAGAGGTACAGAATGGGGCCAGAGAGATATCATGGAGCTAAGGCGTTTGCCTTGCATGCAGAAGGACAGTGGTTCGAATCCTGGCATCCCATATGGACCCCTGAACCTGCCAGGAGAAATTTCTGAGCATAGAGCCAAGAGGAACCCCTGAGCGCTGTTGGGTGTGATCCAAAAACAAACAAACAAAACAAAAACAAACAAACAAAAACCAGGCAAAGAATTTCTAGGGGCTAGAGTCATAATACAGCAGGTAAGGCATTTGCCTTACATACGGCTGACCAGGGTTCAATACTTGGTCAATACCTGGTTCAATACTCAGATGGTCCTCCCAATCCAACCAAGAGTGATCCCTGAGTGCAGAGACAGGAGTAATCTCTGAGCACTTCTGGGTGTGATCCCAAAGCAAAATAAAACAAAAAGAATCTGGGTGGTGGTGCAAAGAGATAGTCGAGCATGTGTATTGTGTAGTGTTTGCCTTGTACTTGGTGACTTGGGTACAATCCCCAGAGTTCCATATTATCACCTCAGCCTGCTAGGAATAAATCTTAACTACAGAGCCAGGAGTAACCTCTGAATACTGGCAACTATGATCCTCAAACTAAATAAAAAGTGGGGGGGGGGCTTGGAGCAATAGCACAGATGCCATCATTTGCCTTGTGCATGTACAACTCGGATATGGTCTCCAGAGCCTGCCAGGAGTAATTTCTGAGAGCAGAGCCAGGAGTAACCCCTGAGCATGGCCAGGTATGATCCCAAAACAAAAATAAAAGAATGGAATCTCTTGATGCAAGAGAAATAGTAGAGTGGGAAAGTGACTTCTTGTATTGTTTAGTTTGTTTTGGAGCCTTTGTTCTTGCTTTATGTTTTCAATATTTGTGCTGCTCAGGGGTTACTCCTGACTCTGCACTAAGGAATCATTTCTGGTGATGCTCTGGGGGAACATATGGAATGCTGGAAATTGAACCCACGTCAGTCATGTGTAAGACAAGAACCCTCCCTGCTGTACTATCTCTTCAGCCCCTGCTTCTTGACTGGTATATATAATTTTTACATGTGATCAACTTAGGTTTGATCCCTTGCACCCTATAGGATCCTTTGAACCCTGTCAAGAGTGATCACTAAGGACCAAGTCAGGAGTTAACCTGAATACAGCTGAGAATGGTTCCCCAAAAATACCAAAACAGAGAATTTCACACTCTCCCCAGTCATTCACATGAATAGAAATAAAAAGAAAGGAAAAGTCCCTGAAAACCCACTGTGAAGAGATGTATTCGGTTTAATTACAGAAATACACACAGACATTTTTCTTTCTGAAACTGAGGTCATAATAAGCACGGGGTTAATTAGCTTGCAGACTTCTCCGCGCGTCATATGGTGAATGCGCCAACACCTTTCGTCTGTTCCCAAAGTCATCATTTCCCAGATGGCTGTTATTAGGTTGCTGCGAACAACCCCGCTTGGCTTTGAAAAAAAAAAATCTCCTTTTCTGATCCTATTTATGGGTTAGATTCCTACCAGAGGGGTTAGTTACCACGCCAAAGAGCTGAACCTATCAAGAATCTCAGCCGAGAAAATCTGCAATTTGCTTTCTAGAAAGATGCACCAGCTCAGTTTGGCTTCCTTTTACCTTCACCGACACGAGCATTATTTTTAGTCTCCTTCCTCTGGCAATATGCTAAGCGGGCTTTGTGCCAGGCGCCAATGCTAAGCAAAGCATTACGTAACAGACTTCGTACATCCCTTTGGGAAAAGGGTTTGGGGGTGTGTGTGGGGGACAGTCTTGTGTAAAGAAACAGACACCCTCTTAGATCACCATCACAGTCTATGGAGAGCCCCTGGCCAATTGGGATTTCTCCAGCATCAGCTCTTAGATCAGGGGTGCTAGGATTCTTGTGTAAAATAACAGATACCCCCTTAGATCACCATCACAATCTATGGAGAGCCTCTAGCAAATTGGGATTTCTCCAACCGGTTCTTAGATCAGGGGTGCTAGGACCTGACTGGAAGCTTTAATCCTGCCTGTCCTTCCAGGCAGAGGTTTCTCACCTCCCCATTGCCCCTGGACCCCCATTCCCAGGCTTCACACCCATCTGCAGCCTAGGTCCCCAATTCCCAGGGGTTAAGGCCCATCTCTCCCCTGGGTGCTTTCAAGGCCTTTGCAAGCAGCCAAGCTCGGGGTAGGCTCCTTTTGCATCCAGGCCCCAGCCTGGTGCGTGCACTGCCTCGCCCGCACATCCCCACCCACCAGATAAGGGCCCGGCAAGGGGGTGGGCAGTGCAGTGCAGTGCAGTGCAGCAGCCCAGGTCTGCGGGCAGCGGACAGCGCTCGTCACGTGACTGCGGCGCTGGGCCGCAAGCCTCGCGCGCCACCTAGCGCCCACCCTGCGTCAGTACACCCAGGGGCCACTGTCGGAGGCCATGGAAGCCAATATTCGAATGACCGAGGGTCCCCCCGGGGCCCGACAGTTTTAAACCGAGGATGATCTCGTTTTTTAATTGGGTTAATAGGGGCCATTCCAGGGGATACTCAGCCTTGAAGGTGATGGGGTGCTCCTGCAGGCGGTGCTCAGGTGCCACCATCAGGGCCACCCCCAATGCGTGGCAGGCCACTTGCAATGCCAGGGATGGAGTTCAGGCTCTTGCCAGGCATTTGATTTATCCCTGGGGCTATTTCCTAGTCTCCCCGAGAGATCCTGTTACTTTGCACCACCCTTGCGCCCCTAGCATCTCTCCGCTCCAAATCGGGGGGGGGGGCGGGCGGATGTCTTAGCAGCCAAGTGTGTCCCCCTTGATCTCACCCAGGGCCAGATCGTCGGACCCCACCTTTACCACCGAGAGCGCTCGCTCTTTCTTTCCATGATTCTCGGGACCCCCGAATGTCCCAGCGGGGCTGAGCTGCTCGCTCCCTCTCCCACACCCCAGCTCCGATCGTGGGACAGCGGTGGCTATAGGAGACCCTTCTCCTGAATGTCATCACCCTTGATGCCACCGACAGAGGACAGATCCCCCTGGACGATTGACAGACAGATCTGGGTCCCGGCGGAGATGGCTTTGCCAGCCCGGAGCTGCGCCGGGTCCCCGCGGTGACAGCTCGGTGCGCAGTGAGCACGCGCGCTGTGCGGACGGCGGCAGTCGGACCTCCGCTCTTCTAGGGGGCGCTGTCGCCGGTCGAGCGCCTCCAAGGAGCTTTGAGAACGGACAGGTCTAGGAACAGGCGCGGGAGTCTCTGTTGCCCGGGTCCTGCATGGCCCATTCTTTAGCTGGGAGCAGAGAAAGGCCCTACCCTAGGACACCAGGCCGGCTTGGGAGCCCCACTTGAATGGCTGCAGGCAGGTGGGCTGATCGCATGCATTTCTGTCTCTACATGAGGGGATGGAGGAATGGGGTGCAATTGGGTGCAATTGGGGGGAAGGGAGGCCTTCCCATGGGATCCCTTGGGGTGCAGAGGGTGGAGGTCCCTGGGGGGCAGGGCCACAGACTGGTGAACTTGGGGTGTGTGTGGGGTGTGAGTGCAAATGCATCCCTGAGCCTGGTGAAGGAAGGGGAGGCTGGAGGAGAGAACCAGATGAGATTGGCAAAATGTATAGGGTGGGTAGGGCTAAACCAAGTGGCCTTTGGTGCTGGAATTCTAGGGGACCCCATAAGGAGGGAGCTGAGGGACACTGCCTGGTGTCAGGCTGAGCCTTGGGGTCTGCTGGGTGGGTGGCCAAGGAGCCCCCCTGGAACTCTGACGGCTCCCCACCCACCACCCCTTCCCCAGTCGCTATGTTCAGCCAACAACAGAATCCACAGCAACAGCAGTTGCAGCAGCTCCAGGAACTCCAGCAACTCCAGCAGCAGCAGTTGCAACAACAGCAGCTGCTGCAACTCCAGCAGCTGCTCCAGCAGTCCTCACCTCCAGCTCCACTGCCTGTGACTGTGGGCCGGTGAGTTCTCAGTTCCCACTCCCCTCAGGGAAACTTTCCTAACTTCGGGGTGGGTGGGTGCAGGGGCCAGGAGGGTCTGAGTTCCCCCACTAATCTCCCTCTGCCTCAGGGGGCTCCTACCACAGCCACCCCAGCAGCAACTTCTGAACCTCTCCAGCTCTGCCTCCTCAATCCAGAGAGCTTTGTTTCTGCAGCAGTTGCAAGGTATGGGGGCTCAGGGTGCTTCCCCCAATGGTACTGAACCTCATCAAAGCCTGTACAGCTTGGGGTCTAAGCTATAGGACAGTGGGGAGGGCGTTTGCATGCGGCCCACCCTGGTTCGATCCTCAGCATCCCTTCTGGTCCCCTGAGCACTGCCAGGAGTGATTCCTGAGTGCAGAATCAGGAGTAATCAACCACTGTGCACCACCGCTGGGTGTGGCCCCAAAACTAAAACAACCTCCATGCAGGCAGCTTCGCACAGTGAAGGACACACAGCTCTGGGCACTGTTTGTGGCCACCATACTGACTCAGGGGGGCCTTTCCTTGGCCCTCAGATGAGATGATATGATAGAGGACATCCCTTAGAGACAGCTGAAGAAACTCTGTCATTGTATAGCAGGTAGGGCACATGCATGGCATGAGGCCAAACTGGACTCGATCTCTGCACCAAATAAGGTCCCTCAAGCC
The DNA here is from genome assembly GCA_004027635.1 of Crocidura indochinensis. Lineage (NCBI taxonomy): Eukaryota > Metazoa > Chordata > Mammalia > Eulipotyphla > Soricidae > Crocidura > Crocidura indochinensis. The sequence goes on from PVKC010053234.1 coordinate 5,713, forward strand.
CTGGGTCCCTGCTGTAGACGTTTTGCGTCTCAGTAATTCTCGTGGTTCATAGCACTACATGATAGGAAAGCGGGAGCACGAGCAGCCAAATGAAATAAATGAAACCACACAGAGAATGTGGTGTCAACATGTTTCTGGCAGGAGTGTGACAAGTTTATTTTTTTGAGCAGGGGAATTTATAGGGGTAAAATTAGCCACAGGTGAAGAATAATTGTAATCACAAAGCCTAGTGTAACAATAACAATACCTTAGCTATGGGTGTGACTAAAAATTCTGAATTACAAGAGAGAAAGTCACAACTCAAGGCAACTCCTTGCAAGCTTACTTTAAATGCAAAAATCGGGATTAGGAGGAAGTAGGAAATATCTAGAAACTTGGTCTTTCTAGGCTGGACTCTATTATTTTAGAGGTTAAGTGAAGGAGGTACCAAATCCCCAAGAATGAGCTTCCCTATTTTAAAAGGAAGGTTAGTAGTTAGTAGTTAAGATCTGCATTCTGGTTAAGCTCTTGATTTCCAGAAACTGCAGCTGCAAAGGACATATTTGAAAAGGAGAGAAAAATTGTCTTTGCTTTTAGGGCCAACTATATCCAGAAAAAGGGGTTCTCTAATAAACTTTGGTGCTGGAATATCTGGGCCAAATTATTTGATAGAGGCCAATATTTTGCCTGATCTAAACAAAGGAGAGATAGTCAGATACTGGCTGAAAATGTAATGCTAGGTGTCTCTTTGGAAATTCCTCAACCATCCACTGGGGGCGGGGGGAAGGCGTCCACAGCGGGCCTTTTGAGGAACCCCATGGGGGTTAAATTAGTTCTACCCACCAGGAAAATCTGATGATACATCTGGTGGACTGAGCCCCTCTAAAAGCTTGGGCATACCCTGGCAGGTCCCTCCAAGAGTAATCCCTGGGCCCGGGAGATAGCATGGAGGTAAGGCGTTTGCCTTTCATACAAAAGGTCATCGGTTTGAATCCCGGTGCCCCATATGGTCCCCCGTACTTGCCAGGAGCAATTTCTGAGCATGGAGCCAGGAGTAACCCCTGAGCACTGCCGGTGTGACCTAAAAACCAAAAAAAAAAAAAAAAAAGAGTAATCCCTGAGTGTGGAAAAGAATCAGGGGACATCATTGACCTGGAATCAGATAGCACTGGTCCAGGGACTGAGACCCAGGGTCTCTAGTCTAGCTTTGTGTCTGCAGTCTGCCTGGACTTAATTTCACCCCAAAATGTCGTCTCATGGCCCAGTGCTCCCTGCAGACCTCTTTTGATATCTGTGGCTTCTTGGAAGCTCCCATTGGGCTATGAACTTCACTGGGCCCTTGAACAAGTGAATTCCTTGATTCTGCTGAAAAATCGAGGGGTCATGCTCTCATGAGTCCCTTATACTGATGGGGAAACTCAGATCCTATGCCCAAGATCCTGTAGCAATTAGGAGCTGATTACAAGGAGATTAAGAGCCCAGGGTTTCCCACAGAGCTGTTTACTTGGACTTGAGGCCTCCTGGGTTGCAGAGGTTGTACAACCAGTTCTGCCAAGGATGGTCACTTTTTGTTTTGTTTTTGGGCCACACCTGGCAGTGCTCAGGGGTGACTCCTGGCTCAGCATTCAGAAATCACTCCTGGTAGTCTCGGGGGTGACCTATGGGATGCCAGAGGGGAACGAACCTGGGTTGGCTGCATACAAGGCAAATATTCTACCTGCTGTGCTGTTGCTCCAGCCCCAGGATGGTTTCTCTTGTCCTTGTGAGTGTGGCTGATCTGAGGGTGGACACACCAGTCATGGGGGTCTGGGGATCAAGAAACAGTATCTTGGGAGACTCACTGTTGGGGTCTGGGGATCTGTCCCCCTCTCTTCAGTGGCATCTCGAGCGTTTCAAGGAGAGTCAGAAGCCAAATTTGGAAAGGACGATTTATTTTCTGGTGCCGTGTGACACCAGGGTCAGTGCTCAGGGAAGGACCCCAGAGCAAGACCCCGAACCATTACTTAAGCAGTGTTTTTATAGAGCACTTTTCCAAAGGGGCAGCATATGTCACGGAAGTAGTACTCCGTTGGTTACATATTACTTAAGAATACAGCACAACTTAGTTGAAAGAAAGAGATATTTAGCAAACAAAGAAACAATCGGTAAAACCTAACAGACCATCACTAAAAATTACAGAGACAATTGCTAAAGCTTAACAGATCATCACTAAAAGTTACATTTTTGTTCTACAGGAAAATATTTAAGATTACATTTTATTTCAAAGGATGGAGATGAGGGGGTGGTATCTTACTGAGCAGAGATAACAGCACGAGCAAGTTGGGCGTATACTGCCCTCCAGGTTCCTATCTCTTTTCTAACTTAGCCTGTGATTTTTGAAGGTCAGGAAACAAGGAGCCTTGGAAACTTAGGAAACTTCAAACTTAAACTATAGCATTTATGAAAAGCAAAAACTTCTTGTTCCTTTCATTACAATGTGTCTATTACGGTTTTCATTTCTGCAAGTCATGCTTCAGACAAAACAAAAGCTGGAAGAACAGTGTCAGAGAGGAAAAGGAAGTGCAAATCATTGTATATAGTCTCCTAAAGAGTGACCTGCCAGGGCTGGAGCACTCGGTCAGCAGGGAGAGCACTTGCCTTGCACATGGTAGATCCTGGGTTCGGTCCCCAGCATCCCATATGTTCCCTGAGCAGTGCCAGGAGAGATCCCTAAACACAGCCACAAGTTGCCCCTGGGTGTGTGGCATAGAAATAACTGCTCCCCCTCCCCAAAAAAGGAAAATTAAAATCCACCATGCCAGAGAGATAATATAGTAAGTAGGACTTTTACCTCACACACAGCCTACCCAGGCTCGATTCCTAGCACCCTCTAGGGTCCCCCAAATCCTGTCAGGAATTATCTCAAAGCACAGTGCTAGGAGTAAGCCCTGAACACCATCAGGTATATTATGAAAATCAAAAAGAAAGAACCTACTTGCCAAAATCTTAGTGCCTTTTTTTTTCTTTTGATTTTGCTATATTTAGTGGTGACCCAAGCTTACTCCTGACTCTGCACACAAGGATCACCCTGGTGGGTTTGGGGGACCATATAGGGTACTGGAGATCAAACTCAGAAATGACTCCTGTAAGTCTGTCTGCCCTTTGTCCTATCACTTTAGCTCAGCCCACTGTTTTCCCTCTGAGCCCTGCCAAAAATGACCTCTGAACATAGAACCTGGAGTAAGACCCGAGCACTTCTGAGCACTTCCCAAACAAAAGAAAAACATTACAATAAATAAAAGCTAGGGGCTAGAGAGATAGTACAGGAAGTAGGGCACTTGTCTTTCGCACAGGTTGACCCGTGTCCAATACCCAAAATTCCATATGGTCCCCCAAATCACAGTAGGAGTTATCCTGCATGCAGAGTAAGGGCATCGTTGGGTTTGGCCCAAAAAACTTAAAAATATTCCGGGGCCAGAGAGACATTGTAGAGGTTAAAGTATCTATAGTCCCCTGAGCACCACCATTAGCATAATAAGCTTGACCTTATTCATCCCCTCCAACAAAAAATATTAGTCCCAGAGAGCATCTAGGAGAAAAGCACTTGCCTTGTTATAGACTACCTAGGTTTGATTCCCAGCACCACACAGGGTCCACTGAGGTTTACTCCTGAACTCAGAGCCAGGAATAGCCTTGAGCCCTACCAGGTATGGTTTGTTTACCTCCTATCTCCCCAAAAAGCTACGTGATATTCTTAGGCTGGAGAGATGTTAGCGTAAAGGACCGAGCACTGCTTTGTAAGCAGGAGGCCCAGGTTTGATCCCTGTACCACACATTTCCCAGAACCCAAGCACTGCCAGGTGTGTTGATCCCTCTGTTCCAGGTATGGCCCAAAAGCTGAAGGAAAAAGGCTATTTGATTTCCTTAGTTTCATTTCCCTTTTTGCTGTATTGTTTGTTTTTGCGATGGGGTGTGTTAAGTTTTGAGTTCCACACCGGGAAGTACTCAGGGCTAACTCCTGGCTCTGTGCTCAAGGATCACTTTGAGCAGGGTCAGGGGACCATCTGGGGTGTCAGGAATTGAGCCCTGGTCAGCCATGTGTGAGGCAAGTGCCCTCTGCTCTGTGCTATTTCGTTGGCTCCCTCTTGTTTTGAGGTGATTTTCCAAGCATTGAGTCCCATTTGTAGAAAGAGGGGGTCGTGGGGGATGGGATGGATGTTTAATGGCTCTTGACAAGTCTTGCAATTTGCTTTCCCAAAGGACTGGACCAGTTTGCAATGCCACCAGCCATGTATGACAGTGCCGGTCTCACCATGCCCACGACCACTTTGGGTACTATATGCTTCTTTTATTTTATTTTGTTTTATTTTTATTTTTATTTATTTACTTGTTTATTTATTTTTGGTGGTTTTTGGGTCACACCCGGCAGTGTTCAGGGGTTACTCCTGGCTCCATGCTCAGAAATTGCTCCTGGCAGGCACGGGG
>PVKC010053235.1:0-10159 GCA_004027635.1 Crocidura indochinensis
TTTTTGGGTCACACCCGGCAGTGCTCAGCGGTTACTCCTGGCTCCATGCTCAGAAATTGCTCCTGGTAGGCACGGGGGACCATATGGGGCACTGGGATTCGAACCGATGACCTTCTGCATGAAAGGCAAACACCTTACCTCCATGCTATCTCCCAGGCCCCTAGTACTAGTTGTTTATAATCAAATAACACTTCAAAGATGCTAACCAGTGATTAACATTTAAATATTCTAGTACTGAAACAAAATTAAGTCTCATCTGGTCTGTTAGCTTTGCCTCTCAGGATGAGGGGAGAAAGTATACTGGGTTCATTTTGGCAGTCACTGACAGAATAATCGATTTGCTATTTGTGTAAATACTAGTTAAAAAACACATTTAATGATATTTGTATTCTTTCTCCTCTTCATGTCCTTTTATTGTTGTCATGTGGAGGGGGGTGTCCCATTCTGCTCTCAGTTATACTCATACATATTCTAGTTGTAGTGCACACCAGGAATCGTGAATCTCATTAACATTCAGGCTAGGAAGTGTACTCCGATTGCACTGCTCATTGAGGATTATATTCTTCAGTTGCAGTCTCTGCACACCTGACTGCTGCATGAGCAGCAGAATTGCTGGGGCTATGTGCAACACCACGGGATGGCACAAGAGATTGAACTCAAGGCTTCACACTTGCAAGGCAGGAGCTTTTGTCACTGAGTTATCCTTTGAATCACTGATGTGTCATCTTTAAACCAATGTATTCCTTTGTGCTTATTTTTCATATTAACCATCTGTTCATGCCTTATTTTCCTTAAATGTTTATGAACTGATTTAATACCAATTATTATGACAGATAAGTACTCTTATGAGAAAATTTACCTTTTTTATATTAATTTTAAAATGATGTTTTATATTGTTAAAATAGTTATCTTTAAAAATAAAATGTGAATTAAAATTTATTTTGATTTGAAAAGAATACACCATATGTGATAGGAAATGGCTCCCCCTTGTGGTTCATTAATTTATATTAGTGTGATGTGACAATTTTGTCCTTAAATAAGACTTTCCCCTTCCCATCCTGCTATCTCCCAATCAGCTAATGGACCCAACAACTTCTACTATTCTTACCTCTCAATTATATTATTATTATTATTATTATTATTATTATCATCATTATTATTGTTATTGTTATAGCATCATGTTGTTAGGATCTTTAGTTGAAGGACGAGACCACACTGGAGTAAAGCAAAACAAAACTTTATTATTGGGGGCCGAAGGGTTAGCCCAGTGGTAGGGTGTTTGCTTTGCACGCTGTCAACCCTGGATGGACCCCAGTTCGATTTCCCGCATCCCACATGGTCCCCGTGCCTGCCAGGAGCGATTTCTTTGTGCAGAACCAAGGAGTAACCCTTGAGTGTTGCCAGGTGTGTCCCCAAAATAAAATAAAATAAAAAAAAAACTTGATTCTATCAGCTGTACACTGCCCAGTCAGGGCCATTTCCCAGATTACCCTTGCCAAGGGCGCAACTCATATTATATAATGAGGGGATATAGATTAGGGAGGTTTTAGATTCTGATGATCTTTCATTTCATTTTATTTTGAGCTACACCTGGTGACGCTCAGGGGTTAGTACTCCTGGCTATGTGCTTTGAAATTGCTCCTGGGTTGGGGAACCATATGGGACCCCAGGGGATTGTCCTGGGTCAACAACGTGTATGCAAGGCAAACGCCCTACCGTTGCAACATCGCTCCAGCCTCTCTGATGATTTTTTTTTTTTTTTTGGTTTTTGGGTCACACCCGATGACGCTCAGGGGTTACTCCTGGCTATTCGCTCAGAAGTCGCTCCTGGCAGGCACGGGGGACCATATGGGGAATCGGGGGATTGAACCGCGGTCTGTCCTAGGTTAGCGCTGGCACCTTATCTCCAGCGCCACCGCCAGCCCTCAATGATGATTTTGTTGTTGTTATTTTTGGTTTTTGGACCACACCCCGAGGTGCTCAGGGATTTACTCCTGGCTCTGTGCTCAAAAGTTGAGCCTGGTGGGGCCTGAGTGATAGCACAGTGGTAGGGCGTTTGCCTTGCATGCTGCCAACCAGTGATGGATCCGGGTTCCATCCTTGGCATTCCATATGGCCCCCTGAGCTTGCCAGGAGTGATATATGAGCTCAGAGCCAGAAGTAACCCCTGAGTGCTACAGGGTGTGGCCCAGAAACCAAAAAACAAACAAACAAAAATAATCGCTCTTGGCAGGCTCGTGAGGCCATTTAGGATGCCAGGGTTTGAACCCAGGTCCTTCCTGGGTGGGCATAATGCAAGGCAAACACCCTACTGTTCTATCCCTCCAGCCTATGATGATCTTTAAAATAATTGGCTAACTAGGATATTTTCTTACTGTTCCCTCCTGGCCTTTCTAGATAGGCTACCTAGTATGGCAATATAGCTTGGGCTGTGAAAGCTTGTGGTGGTGAATGGAAAGAGGTTTGAGAAAGCCTAACATGTGGTCTTTTGCAAAATGGCATTCCTCCTTGTTCAGAACCCAGGGCCCCACAATATTTTACTACGTAGCTCGTAACACAGTTATTTAGAATCAAGTGTTCTTGGGGACTGGAGCAAATAGCACAGCCAGTAACGTGTTTGCCTTGAATGCGACTGATCAGGGTTCAATCCCCGGCATCCCCAAAATAAATAGAATTAAATGTTCGAAAACCAGTTTCATCACCAGTGTGGTGATCTTCCTTCTGCTAATGTCCCCAATTTCCCACCTACTGCTCTTCATATTGTTTGTAGAACACAAAGGCCAATGGAATTATCAAAACTTAGACTTATTATTAACTCAATAAAAGTTAATTTGTGGTAATTATTTTATCTCTCAGTGGTGTTACTGAATTCATTGAGAATTTAATGGGTTGGTTGGTGCTAGTAGACTTTTCTATGTTATTGCTTTTGCTTATTGATCTTGGTGGTCTTCTACACAGCTTTCCATCAGATTTGCTGTGATCTACTGGGTTCACAGTATTATGAAGTTTGAAGGTGCCATGTAGTTGCATAGGTGGCCTCATGATATAGAAGCTATGGTGCTGGAATGGTTTGGTGGTGTGACAACTTGATGAGGTTCAGTTGTGGAGCCCAGCATTTCTGTATCACAGATGTGGCTTTGGGCTGCTGTGCCTTCAAGCAAGAAAGGGTAATCTACCCACCCTCATTCTAAGAAGTTCTCAGAAATTTCATCCTGAATTTTCATCTTTTAGAAGAATTAATTCACTAAAAATTAGCCAGAATTACTTAGTTGATCATGTAATTATAGTATGAACCAATTGGAGGATCAATGACTCTGCCTCTTTATTATTTAGATATTTTGTTGTACTGCAATACTATCTGTACCAAGTATGATTATGAGGATTTGATGTGAATATCTATATCTTTTAGACTGTTTTCATGATGTGAGCAAAGAGTGACCTTTCTGGATTTGCCTGGTTTACAGGGCTTTATTTTTAAAATGGATTTTTATAATGGAATGGATCCAGGTAAACTGAGACCTATTATTGGTCTTTAAAAATTTGATGTTGGGGGGCCGGGCGGTGGCGCCGAAGGTAAAGTGCCTGCCTTGCCTGTGCTGGCCTAGGACGAACCATGGTTCGATCCCCCGGTTTCCCATATGGTCCCCCAAGCCAGGAGCGACTTCTGAGTGCATAGCCAGAAGTAACCCCTGAGCGTCACTGGGTGTGGCCCAAAAACCAAAAAAACAAAACCCCCCCAAAAACTTTTGATGTTGGGGGGCTGGAGAGATAGCACAGTGGTAGAGCATTTGCCTTACACATGGTCGACACAGTACCAACCCAGGTTCATCCCCAGCATCTCATATGATTCCCTGAACCTGCCAGGAGCAATTTCTTAGTGCAAAGCCAGGAGTAATCCCTGAGTGTCTCAGGTGTGGCTTAAATAAATAAACAGATAGATAGATAGATGAATGGATGATGTTAACAGAAGCTACTAAGGAAAAAAAGATTAGGGTTTTGTTCAAAGTTTCAGAAAGGAAGAAAACTTGTTTATCACTGTTAATATATGTAAAGACATAGTTTTCTGTAAAGGATTTAAATATGCATGTGAAAATTAAATATTGACAATTCTTGAAGTTTAAACAATCTTTTTCTTGGGGGGGGTCATACCCGTCAGCGCTCAGGGGTTACTCCTGGCTCCATGCTCAGAAATCGCTCCTGGCAGGCTTGGGGGGACCATATGGGATGCTGGGATTTGAGTCACTGCCCTTCTGCATGCAAGGCAAACACCCTACCTCCATGCTATCTCTCCAGCCCCCAAACCATTTTAATTTGGCTAATATTTGAATGGTACTCGTTTACTAACATACAATAACTTTATATAATAATCTAATTTTCTTCAGTAGTCCAAATAAATCATATCAGTTAAGGAAGTTAATTAGACCTACAGCTCTCGGTTCTCAAGCCCTGATAGTTTTTCTTTGAACTTAATTATAGAAATTGTCCAAAATAGCAGCATGTCAAGTGTTACTTTTTGGTCTATATAGCTTTACAATTATAATCAGCATGTGAGAATATACACATAATACTAGATTCTAGTTAATATGTTAAGGTTTAGAAGGACCACATAACTTACGGCTCTTAGTCATGTATACCATTCATACTCTTATTCATGCTGGTGGTATGAAAATGTAACATTTTCAGAGGGTCTCCTCTTGACAATAAGATTAAGAACCAGTTCCGTTTAGGAAAATTTAGATATTCATTTGAATATAATTTTAGTGGTTTTATGTGTCATAATGTATTATAAAAATAATATAATCAGTTGTTTTCTTTTTGTTTTTTTTTTTTGGTTTTTGGGTCACACCCAGTGCCGCTCAGGGGTTACTCCTGGCTATGCACTCAGAAGTCGCTCCTGGCTTGGGGGACCATATGGGAAACCGGGGGATCCAACCGAGGTCCGTCCAAGGCTAGTGCAGGCAAGGCAGGCACCTTACCTCCAGCACCACCGCCTGGCCCCTCATAATCAGTTGTTTTTAAAGGCAACTTAAGAATTGCTGGCCAAGGGGCCGAAGCGATAGCACAGCAGTAGGGCATTTGCCTTTGCACAAGGTCAACCCTGGACGGACCTGGTTTGAATATCGATATCCCATATGGTTCCTGAAGCCTGCCAGAAGTAACCCCCAATGCCACCGAGTGTGACCCAACCCCCTCCAAAGAATTGCTAGCTGAAGTAAAACAGCTTGATTTTATGCAATTTTTAATATCTTAATATTTTCACTGTTAGTAAGACCATTTTTTGGTCTCATGTCACTTGCTAATATTTTGGTATTTAATGTTACATAATAGTATCAGGCATTACCTTATGTATAATTTTTAATTAAATCCATCTCCTTTAGGTAAAAAGAACGTATTCTCATGGTACTTACAGAGCTGGCCCAATGCGACAGATCAGCTTGGTGGGAGCAGTCGATGAAGAAGTGGGAGATTACTTCCCTGAGTTCCTTGACATGTTGGAAGATTCACCATTTTTAAAAGTAAGAAAAAATTGCCATGCAATCTAAATTATGAGTATTACTTTAATACTATAGGTGATACAAATCATGCCATTTGAAATGGAGAACATTTGATTTCATATAAATTGGAAGGAAAGTAAAGAATAGTTAAGAAGCTTAAAAGAATACTTTTGGAATAACTCCCAAACAGTGCCAGGGAGCCTGAAGGACCATTCTCTGCAATGCTTAGGCCATTATGTTGCAGTCTGGTAGTACTTGGGGACCATTTGGTACTAGATACAGGACTTTCATTTCTTACTTACTGGAAAATAATTACTTTCTTGGAATGTATGTGTGTACCATATACTAGGTATAGACCTAGTGGTACTTAGGGTTTACTCCTAGCTCTTTGTTAGGGGGTCACTTCTGTCTGTACTTAGGGAATAATGTGGTACCAAGGGCAGACATCGTTTGATCCCTGGTATTACATATGGCCCCCCAAGCTAGGAGCGATTTTTGAGCAAAGAGCCAGGCTACCCCAGAGTGCTGCTGGGTATGGCCAAAAAAACAAACAAAACAAAACCAGAAAAAAAAAAAACAAATATTAACACAGTGAATCATCTCTCTGACAGAGCTTGGGAGTAGAAGCATCTAGGAATATTTTCTTAGTGTTTATTTTCTTTGTATTTTGTTAGTGTGTTTAAAATTTACAGGTGGAGAGAGAGCACTGCAGATAGGTGCTTGCCTGGCATGCAGCTGACCCAGGTTTGAACCCTGGCATCTCTATGCTTCCCCAGCACCACCAGGAGTGATTCATGAGTATAGAGACAGGTGTAACCCTTGAGTTACCACACATGTGGTAACAAAACAAAACAAAAATAGAATAGTGTAAAAAAATATAATAGTGTGCTTAAGATAGAGTTTTGCAAGAATATGTTTGGAGTATATGTGAATCTGTATGGTGATATAGTCAATATAGGTTTATATTTAAAATGGAAGTGTAAGGTATATATAAAAGCATGTCTACGGGTAGATTTGAAAAGTAACTGATTTCTTTTTGTCTCTAGTGTACACTGCCATGGGGGACGCTGTCTAGTCTAAAATTAGAATGTCGGAAAGATAGTGATGATGGTCCCATTATGTGGGTAAGACCTGGAGAACAAATGATCCCTGTGGCTGATATGCCAAAGTCACCTTTCAAAAGGAAAAGGTATGCTATAGATACATTTAGTGATAGTTGTTTTAGTGAGTGTGTGTGTGTGTGTATGTGTGTGTGTGTGTGAGAGAGAGAGAGAGAGAGAGAGAGAGAGAGAAATAGATGGAAATTCATTGACCACCTGGCCTAGGGAGATCCAGGTACAAGAAAGAAAGAGAAAGGAATAGATAGATACAAAGCAGGCAAGATCTCTCTGATGCTTTATCTCTGGTTCCCCATGGACCAGCAGGTGCTGCAATGGTCAGCATCCTGGGCCCCGCTTCCAACTGTCCCAAGTTTTTCCTCTTATACCCGGCATGGCACAGGGCCATGTCCAGGTTCAACTGTCATTACAGTGGGGGTTATCCAAACTGTGTGTCCAAGTCCAACTGCCATTACATCAACAAACTACTATAATTTTGTGAAAGTAATCTAGCTCATAAATTTTTATCATATATATGCTTTTTTTTGTTGTTTTGTTTTTGTCCACAGCCAGTGGTGCTCAGGGGTTACTCCTGGCTCTGCACTCAGAAATCGTTCCTGGCAAGCTTGGGGGACAATATGGGATGCTGGGCTTCGAACCCAGGTCCATCCCAGGTTGGCTGTGTGCAAGGCACACACCCAACCACTGTGCTATCACTCTGACCCCAGCATATATACATTTTTTATTCCACTCACCTCCTTTTGCACTATGGCAAGGGAACACTAAAGGAAAATGTGTAAGAATGCAAATTGCAGCATTATTTGTGGTGAGAAAATATGTGTATTCTCATTAAGGAATATGATAAAGTCATTAAATGAGTCATGTGTATGGAAAAGACATGCTAAGTACATATGAGTGCAATGTGGAGAAAAATATAATTAATTTAAATAATTGGGAATGTGGGTGATATAAGGTGAGATATTCCTTTCTTTCAAGGTACTTAATGATCCAAAAGTTTTACTGGTTATAGTGATTAGTAATTTAAATAGAACAGGAATTGAGTAAACCAACTTATATGAGGTGATGTTCTGTATGTTTATTTAATGTGTTACTAGAACCCGAATTATAAAACTAAGTGGTAAAATTGATGTATTCCTCAGTAGTTCTTTTTCTTCCCCCTTTTCCTTTTTTGGTTTCTTGAGCACAGGGCTCAGAGGACCTGGAATCCTCAGGACTCTGGAGTCCCACTTGGTAATTAATCGCCCTCAGAAAATGGGACCTCTTCTGGCATTACTTGGTCAACTGGGTCAAGTGCTTAATGCTTGAATCTAATAATGTGGTACTGTGTATTTGGTCCCTGCATTGCTGGAGACCATCAGGGTCACATTAGCAATGCCTAGGTGCCTCCAGCATTGTCATTAGTGTCTGGGCCTTAAGAATGCAAAAGCATGAACCCTTAATTTCAATGTTTTTTTTTTATGCCCTCCTCATTGATTATTAATTTATATTTATAAATAGTGCAGATATATGCGTACTTGCAATTTTTGAAACTCCATTTGCTTCTTGAGTAACTTGCTTATACACTCAGGGTTAATAATTCATGATGATTTCATAAATTATATTGTTAACCTGACCAACTAATAATAGCATTGCCTAGTAACTGTGTATGTGATTTTAAAAAATTGGAATGTGTGGGGCCCGGGAGATAGCATGGAGGTAAGGCGTTTGCCTTTCATGCAAAAGGTCATTGGTTCAAATCCCAGTGCCCCATATGGTCCCCTGTGCCTGCCAGGAGCAATTTCTGAGCATGGAACCAGGAGTAACCCCTGAGCACTGCTGGGTGTGACCCAAAAATCAAAAAAAAAAAATTGGAATGTGGATTATGTGGTTTAATAAGACAGATCCTGTTAGCTTTCTAAGGAATCAATAACATCATCTAGCTTTCAGATACTGGTAGAACATTCATTATGAGCAATATAATATAATATTACAGAAATTTGTGTTTGACACAGCCCAATTCAGGAGTGAAAAACTCCTGAATAATTTCATAGTTATCAGAAAAGTCTACATTGGGCTGTCACCTAAGCTGACCTCTTGTCAGAATTGTCTGAGCATGAAATCTTGAGACTGACAATTTTACCCTTTTTCCCTTTAAGAAAAATCGGGCATTAGTAAAAATCCTCCTGCAGTCAAGGGATCAACAGTACCAAAACTGCCAGGCCAAACTGATGCACCCCCACTGAGCATTCTCTCTGACTAGGCGCCAAGGAAGTTTTTCCTTTTTTTCTCCAAGTTCAATAATGCATAGCTAGTTCGATGTTTTCCCAAAACACAAAACATCTTTCCTCTCCCTGATAATTGCAAACTCACTCAAAATATTTCTTACTTCCCCATAGCTACCTGTTTTTTCTCTTACTTCCTAAATTATTGCCTGGGTTTCACTCCTTTTGTCTTTATCGAAACTAGAGGAACCCCAAAACAGAATTTTCCTTTCCATCCTCAGCACCTGGTCCTTTTAAGATGCAAAATTTCAGCTAGCATCCATTGTCTTTTCTCAACTCTGGTTTCCTTACCTGTAACTTCATATGCTAATTCTAGTGATTCAACCCCTTTTTCTTTCTCCCTGGCTATGCCCCAAGAATATTATCTTGCACTCCAAAGTTTACTTTATAAGGCTGAGCTAAATTTAATAAATTGGTCCTCGCTTCATTTCATCTGACGTGGATCCCACACGCACGTGGTCATTTCATTTTTCTGCATCAGTATTTCTGTTTGCAAATCTCCCTCCGTCTCGCTCTCTTCCGTGATAATTTTGGACTCACGTAGCTAATATTAATATTTGTTACAGATCAGCAGTCTGTAACAGTGTTAGTGTGCTTGTATGTGATAACTGTAATTCATTTCTACACATTGAGTAGAAAGTGATAGAGACAGAATTTGAAAATTAAGAGGAAAGTTTCCCTAGTGCAGTGGTTCTCAAATAGGGGGGCGCACACCATAGGGGGGTCGCATTTGATCTCGGCAAACACTATCATAACAAGCTAAGCCCCGTGTTTATGCCTCTGTATGTCTCTGGTGCTGAGAGTTGCTGTGTCCTGCTTCAAACTCCGCTTTGAAAAGCTATGCATTACAAAACGTGCTCATTGGGGCCAGGCGGTGGCGCTGAAGGTAAGGTAGCCTTGGACGGACCGTGGTTCGATCCCCCGTGTCCCATATGGTCCCCCAGGCCAGCCAGGGGCGACTTCTGAGCACATAGCCAGGAGTAACCCCTGAGCGTCACTGGGTGTGGCCCAAAAACCAAGACCAAAAACAAAAAAACAAAAACGTGCTCATTTTAGTCATTAATCCAGAAATCACCTGATTAAAAAAATCAGCTCAAATTATTTTTGTTTTGCAGGTTAAAGTTTATTTATTTATTTATTTTTGGTTTTGGGGCCACACCCAGTGACGCTCAGGGGTTACTCCTGGCTATTCACTCAGAAGTCACTCCTGGCAGGCACGGGGGATCATATGGGGAACCGGGGGATCAAACCGCGGTCCGTTCTAGGTTAGCGCAGACAAGGCAGG